>CANYCX010700275.1:0-12539 GCA_948193385.1 Breynia disticha f. nivosa
GAGTAAACTTGATAAGTGAAGCGGTTGTAACTCGCTTCTCTTTGTTTCCGTCTCTTGACTAGCACCTATCATCTACAATAGGATGATTCGGATCCCACTTAACAAAAAGATAAATTTATACCTTGTGGCCAAAAACAAAAGAAAAATGGGCATGTTCCTTCATTTTTTTAAGGTTAGGAATATGAATGCCTTTGTGTTGTTGCCGACGTGTATAATGAGCAAATGACAAAAGGAATATATAATAATGGGATTTGAGCCTTTGAAAACAAGGTTTTGGTTAACCAAAAAATGACTTGTTCGTTCTGCCATAGCTAACCTAAATATAAAAGGCAAGTAAATCATAAGATAAGGCAATCTAATGTAGCAGGACAGGACAGTCATCAGATTTATGGTGGCAAGAGAGAAGGCATCTCTCTCGCATGCATTTAAAGTATGTTTTAGGCAATAACAATACATTCAAATAAATGCTAACATAATACCACAGCTAGCTTACTTTCTTCAGTGTGGTACATGAGGGCAATGTTTAGGCCTTCGGTTAAGCCATTCTCTCTCAACTTACTTCTTCCTCCTCCTCACTATCATCTCAAACTTCTTCCTCACCATCACAATCTTTCCCCAACAACTTCAAACATGCCAAGTTAAAGAAGCTGACGTCATTGCACTTATTGTTTTCATTACGATTCATCAGTTCGTTCGTGTGATCAGGTTTACTCTTTGTTATTAAGGATTACCTAAGAGAAGCAAGAGGAGGAAAAAGAATGTAAGTTGTTGATATTCTAACATTCACCTCTTGCCCTGCTTCGTCAACTTCGCATCTACTTCTCCTCACTTCTTATCTTTATACCTCCATACTTCCCCACAACACAAGTACCCAATTTTGAGCCACACAACCTAAAATCGCTTAAAACTTATAATTATTTTAAACAATTTATAAAAAAAAGAATTAAAATTTTTAAATAACAATATTAATATTTTAATTAAATTATAAAATCATATAAATATACAATTATAATTATTTTAAAAAATTAACTTAAATATATTCAATATATAATTTAAGTTCTATAACTTAAGATGAGAGAAAAAGACATAATTATAATTAATTTTTAATTTTTTTAACTAAATCAAATTTGAATATATGTTTAAATATAAAAATTGTGTTGTTCTAATACAACAAGTCTAATTTATGTGTTTACTTTTTTTTTTTTTCTAAGTCCCGGTATCCTCAATCCACTGGGCCGAGACTAATCCGGTTCGGGAAGGAGTTGGGGGTTAAGGTTCATTTCCCTTCCAATCGACGTTGCAGGGGATCGAACTGTGGTCCGCCCTACCAAGTTCAGCCCCATTACCACTGAACGAAAGATCGTACATTTTTTTATGTGTTTATAGATATAGATGGAATCATACATTTTTTTTATTCATGTAAGGAAAATAGTCAAAGAGAAGGTTTGAAAATATTGAACTGCTGACACGTTACTTAGTCAAAACGTGTCACATATCCCAATATGCACACTAACATGCGCCACTGCCCACCTTCCATTTTTTTTTTCATTTCGTTCCCTGCGCTGCACACACCCAAGCTAATCTGCTTTACATTTCATCTCCTCAAACACAATCTTTTCTCAAAAGGGTACGTTCTTATCGATTCTTTCTTTTCTTCTTTGACCTTTCTTCTCTGTTTTTCGTATAAATTGATTGAATATCACTGCTGCTTGTTTGTTTCTGTTGTAATTAAAGTAGCGACAAAAAACTTTTGATTTTTGATAGTGATTGAATATTACGTGGATGCAATAAAAAAGATACAATTTTTATCCTCTGTTGTTGCTCCACAAGTTTATGATTTAAATGGTTGTAATCTGTTCAATAAAATATGCTTTATTTTATGCATTCAGTAATTTTTTTTTTCGTAATGTTAATGATGTTTTGGTATTTTGGAGACTCTGAATCACGTTACATGGAGAGTCATGCTTATGTTCTTCATTATAGTGTTCAAAGCTTTTATCTTTTTGAGTTGTTTGTAAGTTGGTGTTTTAAGATCAAGCAAATTGAGCTTACTTGATGATTCATCACTTTATGCACAAATTTACACATTGATACTGAGCACATTCCTAATTTCTTATCATTTGCTGCCATGGCTTGATATGCAACTGTCCCTGGCAATATGGCTTTTACTTAAAACTTGCTTGTCTAGCCTTTTGAAGCCTTAAAATTAAACATTTCTGCATGAGGTATAACTAATCTTCAATTGTTGGCCATTTTGGATTTTCTGAAAACAAATCAGGATCATCATATTTTTTAACAATAATTGTTTGAATATACCCTACTGGAGTTATTTGTACAATTTTGGTTTAGTCTGTAACTGTATCAAAGATAATGTACCATGATATCGTAACTTCACTTGTTTGTTCTCTCTGTTTATTCAACATCCTCTGATTTCTTTCCATTTGTCCCTTCAATAATGTTGGCTTTTGTAGGCTGTACTGTTGAAAGTCACCATGGATGTTCCTATCGCAAATGATGCTTTTGTTTCTCTTGATGATGCTAGAAGTAGTGATCCAGAGGCTGAGTCTAGTAAAATCGACTTAGTTGTAGAGGTGTCTACAAATGGAGATATCGTTGGAGAGTTAGCTACTTCAGGCGAAGTTTTAACGAGATTGGAATTAGATCTTGCATGTGTTTCAGAGAAATTAATTAATCTAAATCTGCTTATGATGAATGTAGCAACAAGGGAGAGTGATTTCGAATTGTTTGCTTCCTCAAAAGGAGATGTATTGGATAGTTTAGCTGAGAAGGCTCTTGAATTTGATCTCTTGTCAGGTGTTTTAGATTCTGAGGTTACAATTGTGGATAATTTAATAACAAATATGGAAGTAGATATAAGTAAGGTTAGAGAAACTATATCTCCAAATGCAAATGTTGGAGAAATTTTTCTTGGAATGGATGAGAAGTTGTGTGATTGTAACAAAATATTGAAGCAGTTGAAAGATCAGGTCTCAGATATTACGGAGCAGGGTACCAGGTTCCGCAGGACATTGTCATGTCTGAACAGAGAAGAAAATGGTAAGTAACATGCATTATCAATTAAAATCTGATTACTATGTTTAATTGTGGCGCAACAAATTAAACTCTTAATGTTGGTTTCTTTGGAAATTCATTTGAATAGGATGATTATGTTTGCTTTAGGCATTTCAGAGGTGTCATTGCACGAAATTAAACCTATTCGCTGATTTTTCAGGCCACAGATTCTTCAGGATGGTATGCTTGATTTAATCTATGATACTTGTGTCTGTCATTTTAAACCGTAAGTATTTAGTACTTTGGCCTCCGCCAAACTTTAAGAAGAGGATTTCCCTGTGTAATTAACCTACTACCCATCTTTCTTTTTTCTTCTTAAGTTGTAGATTTGGTACCTTGTTCTGCAACTTTCAATCTTGCAAGCCACCATAAGCAGGTGTCATTATTTGGATTTCGGAGACACAGACAAAGTTCTGTGGGTGTGAGTGAACAAGAAGTGGTCTGTCTCATGTCTCCCCAGCATACCCTTGTTCTCGTATAAGCATCCATGCATACACAAAAAACTTTGTCCCATGTCTCCCCGGCATACCCTTGTTCTCGTATAAGCATCCATGCATACACAAAAAAACTTACTGTTTCAGATGTTCAATGATCAAACTTCCAATTTTATAGTAGTTTTAGAAGTTAACGATGATATATTTATAATTTTCTCTCATTTATTGCATAACTTCTAAAGTCTAATCACTAATGGATGCATACTTATAGGGAATGGTTATAGGGAAGAAGAGGGTCACTTTTTTAGCATCAATCCGCAAACAGTCGAACAACAAAGACATATTTTGAGAATGCTAGAGAAGTCTTTGGCAAGGGAGCTTGACCTTGAAAAGAAGTTAGCTGAATCAAGACATGTTGAAGATGAGCTGAATCATAGCTTACTCTCTGCAGAACAGGAAGCATATTTTATGGAGGAAGAAGCCATGGATGTTTATGAAAGGTGGTTTGGAGAAGAAAATGCTGCTGAGGTATTCAAGGGAATTTCAAAGGAGCTCCTCAGTAAGATCCAGGTTTTGCAATTTAATTTAAATGGTTTCATGAAACGTGAAGCTGATTTTAGTGCAAAGCTTGAAAAATCTGTTGAGCTATTGAAATCCAAGGAAAATGCTTTGCAAAAATTTAACAGCAGCAGTTCAAAACTTAACGAGTTCCTTGTAGCTCAAACTAACAGCTTGAAAGATAGTCTGACAGAAGCTGAAAATAAATTGATTCTTGCTAATTCAGAGGTTTTTACTTTGGGGGAGAAGGTGTGTTCACTTGAGAAGCAACTTAAAGAATCTGAGATGCAAAATGTTCCATCTTCTGAAATTTCTGATGTGGAAAATGTGATTGATGATTTGAGAGAGAAACTGTCTAATATGAATAGCAGGGCAGAGAGTGCAGAAGCCAGGTGTGCCCTATTAACAGAGACTAATACGGATCTAAATGAAGAGTTGGGCAAATTCAAAGATATCCATGGGAAGGTGGATTTATTGGAGAGACAATTAAGGGAGTCTGATCTCAAGCTTCAGCATGCAGTGGCATCTGCAGACGCTAGTCAGGAGAAACAAAATATGTTGTATTCTACAATTAGGGACATGGAAAATCTAATTGAAGATCTGAAATCAAAACTTTCAAAGGAAGAAAGCAGAGCAGATAGTGCAGAGGATAAGTGCATCATATTATCAGAATCTAATGCTGATATAAATGAAGAGCTGAACTTTCTGAGAAGTAGATCGGAAACATTAGAAGCTTCCTTGAACCATGCTGAGGAAACGAAACTTTCTACTGCAAAGGATATTGGTTTTCGTTCGAAAGTAATAGCTGATCTGGTGATGCAGCTGGCCATTGAAAGAGAGCGCCTACATAAGCAGGTTTGTGTATCTCATGATCATATTCAGCTCACGATTAGATGTCGTTAAATTTTTTTATCTTGGTTTTGGTCACATAGAATGTTTATTTCGTTTACAAGTATATTTCAGAGAAAGAGCAATAATGCTTTTGAAAATCGACAGGCAAGATTACACATAACTCGAAGTATTTAGGAAACTTTTTGAGTATTTGACGTATTTTCGAGTTACCATAATGGAAGACTGGCATGAGAAATGGCTATTTGGCGTATCCTGTGAACAACTCTAAAACACACGTGTAATTTTTTTTTTACGGAAATTTTAATGTGTTTTCAATGAGTAAACATATTATGGTTGGGGAGTAAGAAAAAAAACTGTTCAACCTTAGCTAATGAGAAAAAAAAAAGTATGATATCTTGAAAGTTCATTGTCAGAAGTTCCAAATAGTTTTCCACATGCATAGAGATTATATCTGATTTTGGATGCAAAGATTGATAGACTAGTGGCG
Source organism: Breynia disticha f. nivosa (assembly GCA_948193385.1). NCBI lineage: Eukaryota > Viridiplantae > Streptophyta > Magnoliopsida > Malpighiales > Phyllanthaceae > Breynia > Breynia disticha. The sequence continues at coordinate 5,404 of CANYCX010700275.1, forward strand.
CTTGAGTTTGTTCATTGATTCAGCTTCTCAAATTTCTCTCGTACTTCACAATAATTTAAATTCTATTGATGATCTTAATTTTTTTCTGCTGCTATATATTTGAATGCTAGACCGGTATCATCTTTTTTTTTTTTTTTAAATGAGACCGGTATCATCTTTTGACTCTGCTAACTTCATGTTTTTTTTTATGAATTGCCTCTCACATCCAGTAGTTCAACTATTTACAGTTGTGGAAAATGGATCAATGATTTCATATCGGGCCTCTTTGTGTTGTGTAGATATCATCATTGGCACTGGAGAATAGAAGCTTGGTTTTGAAGTTTCAAAAGGCAAAAAATGAGTCTGTTGTGGCCGCCAAGCATCGCGGTAAAGGGAGTGGTGAAAAATTTACGATCCCTCAGCAAGAGACATCTGCTACTGGCTTTGAGGTACATATCAAATTTGCATTATAATATGTAATGTTGAACATTTGCTGTTCGAAGTGAAACTTTTGTCCTTTCATCTCTTTTTATTTGCATCAAGTTCCACATGAATGATTCTTATATTCAAAATTCAATTCTGATAACATGCTTGAGCAAATATCAAACTGACACTCACATGATTGCATCAGATTTGCCCATTAGTCGCTCTTTCCTTTCCACTTCCTCCAGGGTTAGGTGTTGTTCAACACTTAGGCCGGAAAACATTGTGAAGATGAAGCATGAGAGTCAAATGGGTTGTGATTTTTTAATAGAGTATAACATTTTCTGTTTATCATCCTCCGTGCTGTATTATACAAGCCTTAAAACATGTTTATTTCGTTCTAGGATTTTGGTTCTGTTAGTTTCTTTAGATAAGACTGTAGATAACACAAGGGAAAGGGTAACTATATGATCTTAATTTAATACCAAAGCTCTTGCAAAATAATTCGTCTGATTTGCTAAGTTATTCTTTCGGGCATAAACACTGTTAAATTTACTTAAAACTAGCCATGAATGTACAATATCTTCTTCACGTGCTTTTCTACAGGTGGAGAATCCTCATGGAAACGCACCAGTTGGCAAAACTAACCTGGAATCTAGAGATTCTGTGAATGATTTCGAGTGTACCAGGAGAATCGATGCAGGAATAGTGGACTCAAAGCACTTGATGATGGCGGTGGTTATTTTGTTAAGTTCAGTGGCAGTGTACTTTGTCGTGGCAGAGAATGGAGCATTGTGAGTGTAGAATGGCAGAGATAAGTTGCAGGAAAGGTCTTTGTTTTTTCGTTCCTATGTTTTTGAGTTGATGTGATGGGAAATAAAGGCTTGGGGGTACTGATTTTACACATGGAAAACCAATTTTGTATGGTAGAATTGTGGTGTTTTCCTGAGTTTTGGTACTCTCAACTCTTTTGTTAATTATGCTCATTTAATAAAGCTTTAACTTGTAATATAAGCTCTGCAAACCCACTATTCCTTTTTATATAATTTTTTAATCTTAAGATTATTACTTAGTTGGGTAATGAAGTTAGGGAGCAGAACATGAAAAAAAGAAAAGGGGAGGATGAGATGAGGGCCTCATAAATATCTGAGTTGAATGAAAATTTAGTGGTCAAGTTGAATTATTGTATGAAGAAAATGAAAAGCAATGAAGTGAATTATTTTTTTAAATGTCAAATTGCGTCTTTTTATCGAATATCATTGTTTACGATAAATATTATAATAATTAAATTTGTGTTTAACAAATGTGAGATGATATCGCAATCAAAAATACAAAGTGGTGATTATCAAAAAATGAAAATGGGGGAGCTTTGCCTTGTTTCATTTGATGTTGTCCACAAACATTTCAATCTCCAATACCAACAACACCTCTACTCTATGAATTGTGATTCAGCTGATATTTTTCTAATCACACGAGTGGAGACTTTAGAATTATCACTCCAATCATTTTGGCCTTTAAAATGATGGGTTTTTTTTTATTTATTTATAAGGCTAACTAACTCCTACATTTTCTTTTTTTTTTTTTTAATACCCTTACCATCTTCAAACAAAATTTGGAGAAAAAAACCAATTACAAAATGTATTGTTTAAAATATTAGTTACAGTGTAAATTTCAATAATTTTGTTTCCTAAGTATCGATAATACAAAATGTAATTTCATAAGTTTGATTTATTATATATATATATAAAAGAAGAAAAAAAGATTTGGTGGAGATATTGCATCAAATCTTTCCAAATGTAATCAAAATTTGCGGCTACTTCTAAAAATGAAAAGATAGGAGAAATTTGCATCACCCTAGCTAGGCCTATATATATATATATATATATAGCATTATCGTCCCAACTTTTTTTCCCTAAAAAATTTATATTGGAAGCTTGATTTCAAACTCTTGTCTCACTACTTGCCCTTCCATTTTGAAGAAAATGTAAAAGAAAAAAAAACTCTATGATAATCAAGATGATTATCATAAGACATTATTGAATAAGTGGTACAAGAATTAATGGTGGTGTGTGTTAGGGTGGCTTATATATTTATATTAATAATCCGTTTATTTTCGTCTTTCATAAAATATTTTTTGGTTTCATCACTTATATATATATACATTGAATTTTACTTTAATAATGTATATGGTAATATGTCCTTAATAAAAAAGATTAAAATAAGAAAAAAATTGGGAGTGCATCAAAGGACTTTTCGATCCAAAGAAAAGGTGGTAATTAAGGACAAGATTGATGATCAAACTCTACTTTCCTAAAAAAACTAGGATAATTTTTAAGAAGAGGGTTAAAAGGTAATATCTTTATTAAATAATTAAACATTTTTACTATCCACATTTGTGAGTGGTTGAAGACCATAATACAAGTACGTAAGCAACAATTAACGAATTTGTGAGAACTCTATGTGACTAGTCTTCGTATTGTTTAAAATTAACACATATTATATGGTTAATAATGACATCTTTGCATTTGTTTATGTTGATAATATATTAATTAAGTGCTTATAAAGGATTAATGAGGAAGGAGGAAGGTGTAAATAAACAAATTAATGATGCATTATCCTCAATCACCCAATCACAGGAATTTTCTTCACATTAGCACAAACTTAATCTATATACTAAGCCAATATTTTATCTGTTATAAATGCCTAATTTCCGTGCAAGATAATTATTAGTTATGTTATTTATATGTATCTTGCCTAAATATTAGGGTTGTGTTTAAGCATTCGAAATTTTCATCTTCCGTGAGGACTAATTTAAATTCGGAACAAGAGACGCAATTTTTGTCTCACGGGAGATTGTATTAGGATTTAAATTTAGTTAGCACACTCATTCGAAATTCACAGAAGATATTGAACTGTCAAATCGACTAACACCTCTTGAATATTAGGTTTGTGTTTATGTTGCTCGTTTCTCTCTCTCCTTCTGATGAGTAAATTTGTGAGCTTCTCATAGATCTTCCTCAATCCATTTTCGCTTCATTTACTGTTTAATTATTGTGTTTGGAAGGAAATACAAATCTGAAAAAAAAAAAAGTTAAAGCAAATTGAATCAAATGAAAAAAATAATAATAAATGAGAAAGAATATGAAGGATGGAGAGTTGATGATGTCCCTAAAAAATACTGATAGGATCTTGATTGTCCAATAAATTTAGGGTAGGTTGCCTTAGTGGCCTACAAAAATTGTTCAATTCACACTCCTCCTCAATGGACGTGAGAACCTCAAAATCATATATAAAAGCCTGTCCCAAGATCGTATCTACCAAAATAAAATCTAAGAATTTGCTGCATGATAAAAATTATCTTTTTTCTAGGCTTATTTAAGCATAAAAATAGGAAAAAATTACGTCACATATTAATGAAAAATGGACAATATTAATTGAATTCAAACAATATAAGAAAGATGATAATAAAAGTCCCGTAAAGATTGAAAAGGAAGGGAAAAGAGGGAGACCAAAATTCTTGATGTGTGGAAATAAAAGGGTAAGCAAAAGGGTGGGTGGTGCAGGAGCCACCCATCCCATCCCATCCCATGCGCTTGGACCAAGTGTTCGTGCGCCCCCGTTGTTCTCGCCTCCTTGCCTACCACCTTAATTAACTTGGAGCTCACTCCTACGTGTTTCCCCCACTTTTACATTCACTTTACATTTTAGTGCCACAGAGACTAAAAAATAGATACGATAAGGCACAACCGACCCCTCAATCTTCCCTTTATTTGCATACCTGCATAACCTTACTTCTTCTTGCCCTATCTTCCCTTCATAATTCTTTTCTTTCACCTAATTTCACTAACAAAACCAAGCCATTGAACTAGTGACTTCGTACAACAGAGGTAGCACTTTTCTACACATGTAAGTTTTACAAAGCTTAAGTGATGACCAATATGTAGATATGACTCGGGAATGAGAATTACCCTTACGACATGAAGATATATATTGCAACAGAAACGTTTAGCTTGCACAGACTTGTTTTTTCTATACGATATAACAAATCAATCGGTATTTCTACTACTTTTGTGTTTTATTTATAGCATATATGGTGCGGGTGGTACTCTTCCCTACATATGGCTTCCATATCTCCAAGTTGGTGCAACACATGGGTCTGCCATAGATGTGGAGTATCTACGAGTGCAATGAGCAAGAAGACACGTCAACTGTACACATGCATTGTCCTGCCATTTAGAAATTAAGATGGAGAACTAAAAATGTAGATAAAGAAGTTAAATAAAAAGAAAAGCATGCAACTACTATAAGTGAAGAAGACAGGAAAAGAAAGACCAGTCCATATCTGTCTCATTGCATTGTTGACCATTTGGTCCAGTGGAGTGAAATGATAGAGGGTACCATTTTGTCTTTGCAAGTAATGTTGTGGTAATTTGGATTAACAAATCGTAATCGTATCACTGTTTTTTCTATCAAATATTATTATTTATATATGACACAAACATTATAAAAATTATAATCATATAATTCGTGTAACTATATACTCAATAATCGTATTATCGAACTAGAAATTATAAACCCTCTATTAATTTGCAGGGTTTTGTTTCTTCCAGTGTTTAATTATCCAACTTTATTTTTTGTAAGTAGATAGTGGAATGGAGGGCCTTCCATTTGAAAGTAGATCCACACTGCCATCTTTTTTCATCTCCACCATTTAAACTTTGGTGTGGCAAACCAATCTTCTCATGTTTTCGAATACATTCAAATTTCATTGATCTTATTTGATACTTTAAAGGTTTGCCCTAATATTTTCTAACTCATTCTTTCCATTGTCATTATATCATGAAAGCCAATTTTGTGCACGCTACGTCTCTCTAGTACAATTATTGATGTACTTTTGCTTGAGTTACGTAAATGACGTCCTTTTGCATTATATATATTACCATTTTTTAACCCACAAAGTGTTGGTTGGACTGACAATTCAACATAAAAGCTTGAACTCAGGTTTGAGTCCGAGGAGAGTCGCCCCGTGAGGGAGGAGCCGTGCCTCTCGCTCCGAATCCGGATTAGTTTCTGCCAATGTGTCGGGGATACCAAGAGTTTCAGACAAAAAAATATTATCACTTTATTTTTTTAAATCATTTTTATTGATCTCATGAGACCATCCCCATCAATCTCTTTAAATTTGACTCCTTTAATTTTATAAAATAATATATTTTGGGTGCATTTTTTGACTTGCTTTAATGTGTATATTATATAGATATTTATGAATATTTTTTAATGAATAAAAGAGAAAAAATTGAAGTTTGAATAGTACTTTTTTAAAATGGCACAAACAATTGTGCCGAAATTATTCCTCATCAGAAACATCCCAAACATGTCAAAATGAAAACTCATTTTATCATCAAATGAGAGAATTCTTGTAGAATAGATTATCAAATTAACTTACTATAAACATAAATATATAGTTTATCAAATTAACTTACTATAAACATAAATATATAGATTACACTATCTCTTTTCAAGGTACGTTTTATGATCTACGACTCATAAACGTAATATGTCGAATAAAATATCAATTTGAGTGTCGGAGATTTTTTTAATGAACAATTTAACTTCACTTCACTTGTTTTTCATTTTTCAAAGCCACAACCAAGTTCTATACTATTTAAAATTCTTGTTTATATATATTTGAGATCATTGTTGAATACACTGAAATTCTTAAATGTTCCTTTTCTTACTATATTCTCAAATCTCTTTCTCAATATTTCTTCCTCTTCCTTAGCCCTTCCGGAGCTTGGAAGTTGATAATAAGTTTCTCACCTTTCATCAAACTAATTAAATTTTGCAAATTGGGATGCTATGACCAATAAATTAAAGTATAGTTAATCATACAGCTATATGTAGGGATAGGCAATCCATAATGGCTCTTAAGGGGCATCAAAACAAAAGGGAACAAGAGAGCGGTTGCTTCTTCTTGTTGTGCATATTTCTATAATTTCGTTGTTTTATATATTACATATTTTTTAATACCGCCTCTCCTGCCATTCTTTTCTTATATTATTTCTAACTCGATAATTTTCATCGTCTCTTAAAAACTTTTCTAATTCCGTTACTAATTAAGATTTATAGGAAGTATATAAACATGAAAAGAACATGTTGGACCACTGAGAGGTAGCAAACATGCAAGCGCTCAAAAGTTGGCAAACCTTACTCTTCTTAAAGTAGAGTCCTCGGAAATGATCCTTCCTACCTACTTGCAATACCCAGTGGCGGAGCCAGACAATTATTCCTGTGGGTGCACCGAACTTTAGTTCTAGTGAGCTTGTAAGGTCGCTTAATTAAAACTGATCAATGTCGCAAAGCGATGTTGGGTTCGTGTGACCAAAATAACATTGTTTTGTTCACTTTTGTTAAATCCACTTAGTTTTTTCAGTTAGTAGCAGATAATAAGTTTATTTAATAATAAATCTAACAATTTTATTCAATGATTAGTTCGACACAAAAATTTTTTTTGAACAAGTTATATTTTAAAAACTCACATTATTTTCATTTTTTACTATCCATGTGACACCCAAAATTAAAACCAGTATTTTCTAAATATTTAAAACTAATACCGATTTTAACTTCAGACATCAAAATAAAGAAAACATTTATCTAAACTATTCAAACATTTTTAATACAACCATGAATATGAAAAAAGATTATTAAATAAAATATGAAATGTAAAATTAAAA
>CANYCX010700532.1:0-19547 GCA_948193385.1 Breynia disticha f. nivosa
TACATTTGTTCATCTCTCAAAATTTGCAAGGCTATACGCAAATGGTTTTCGTGTTCATTTTGGTTTCGAGAATAGATAAGAATGTCATCAATAAAGACGACAACAAAGGAATCGAGATAAGGTTGGAAGATTTTGTTCATAAGAGACATGAATACTGCTGGAGCATTTGTCAACCCAAATGGCATTACAGTAAATTCAAAATGACCATATTGGGTTCTAAATGCTGTTTTAGACACTGACTTTTCCTCCACTCTCAACTGCCAGTATCCCGACCTAATATTATCACAATATATAGGTACATTTTTAACATGAATTCCATAATTCAAAAGTTGATTTTTAACCAAAGTACTTGTGCACATGCACTTCCCGCAGCTACATATTCGGATTCTGTCGTAGAGATTGCTACACCAACTTGTTTCTTACTTCCCCGTGAAAGCAAAGATGCACCTATAAAATGACATGTTCCACTAGTACTCTTTCTATTAATCCTACAACCTCCATGGTCCGCATCACTATATACATATAAGTCAAATGCATCACAATATGGATACCATAGTCCATGATCAATGATTTTAATAAGATACCTAAAAATTCATTTGTAAGTAACCAAATGAGGCAATTTTGGACATTATTGAAATTTAACACATAAACATGTAGCAAACATAATATCCGGTTTAAAAGCAGCTAAGTATAAAAGTGAGCCAATCATACCTCTATACACTTTTTGATCCACATTTTCTCCTTCTTCATTCTTTTCTATTTTTGAGATTTGATGTCATGGGTGTTTTAGCAAACTTATATCCTTTCGTCTTGAACTTCTTAAAGAGCTCCTTAGTGTAATTGCTTTGATGGATGAAAATCTCCTTGTCAAGTTACTTGATTTGTAGTCCAAGAAAGAACTTCAGCTCCCTCATTATGCTCATCTCAAATTCATGTTAAATAAGCTCACTAAAATCATTGCACATAGATTGATTAGTAGCACCAAATACTATATCATCAACATAAATTTGGCATACCAGCATGTTATTTCCAACTCTTCTAATGAAAAGTCATTATTTACCTTACCTCTAACATAATTATTATGAGTAAGAAAATTACTTAACCTTTCATATCATGCCCTTGGTACTTATTTGAGTCCGTACAAGGTCTTGTTGAGCTTATAGACATAGTCCAAATGATTCGAGTCTTCAAAACAGGGTGGTTGCTTGACATAGACTTCCTATTGGATGTATCCATTTAAGAATGCACTCTTCATATCCATTTGATGAAGTTTGATTCTCCCCATAGTCAAATCCTTCTTCTTGGTAGAAACATTGTCCTACCAATCTAAACTTGTTCTTCACCGTTCTCCATATTCATCATGTTTAATCTTGTTGAGCCACTTCACTCTAACAATGGTCTTGTCCTTTGGGGGAGAAACTAAATCTCATACCTTGTTTCTCTTGAATTGGTTCAAATCATCTTGCATTGTCATGACCCAATTTTCATCTCCTAAGGCCTCCTTGATGTTTTTAAGCTCTATCAAACACACAAATGCCAAATTGCTCATATGCTAATTTAGCTTCCTTATTGTTCTAACTCCAACATTGCCAATAACTTGCTCTATAGGATGATCCTTCACTTTGGCCAAAGTAGTTGCATTTGTATATTGTACAATTTCTCTACTTTTAAATCTTTCATCCCTTAACTCCATTTGTCTGACCATTTATAGAATCTCTTGAACTTCTTCTTCATTACCAACATCATCAAAAGTGCAAACCTTTCCTGGGGTGAGGCTAGATCATCAAATTTAACATGAATGCTTTTTTCAACCACTCTAGTTTTATGATTGTAAACTCTATATGTTTTACTAGTAAGAGAATATCCTAAAAGTGTTCCTACATTTGATTTTTCATCAAACTTTCCAAGATTATCTTTTCCACTGTTATGAATAAACACTTTGCATCCAAATGGGTGAAAATAAGATATGTTAGGCTTTTTACCTTTTCATAGTTCATAAGGAGTTTCAAATGAACTCTATTGATCACACAACAAGCTGTATTCATTGTCTCTGCCTAAAATAATTTATGTAGTTGATATTCATTGAGCATTGTTCTACTCATCTCCTCTGAGGTTATATTCTTCCTCCTAACTACTCTATTTTGTTGTGGTGTTCTTGGGGATGAAAAGTTGTGTTCAACTCCATATTTGTCACATAGCTTCTCAAATGGTTCACAATCAAATTCACCACCATGGTCCAATCTTATAGATATTATTGCCAAGCTCTTCTCATTTTGGACCAACCTACACCACTTAGAACACTCATAAAAAGCATCATTCTTATGCACAAGAAATTTCACCCAAGTGAATCTAGAGAAATCACCAATAGTAACTAATGCATAATATTTTCCACTCAAACTAGCATACCTAGAAAGACCAATTAAATCCTTATGAATCAATTCAAGAACTCTACTAGTAGTTATTTCTATTTTTCATTTAAAAGATCCTTTAACATGATTTCTTTTCATACATGGTTCACAAATATGTTCTCTAAAAAACTTTAGTCTAGGAAATCATCTAACAATTTCATTCTTAACAAGTTTAGAAATTAAGGGCAAAGGTGCATGGCCCAGTTTTCTATGCCAAAGAAATACATTATCATCTAGAGTCATTAATCATTTTTCATAGAATGAGGCATCATCATGTAAGTTCACAATATATGTATTCTCATGTCTTAAAGCAACAAATGCAACTTTTCATTCTTAGACACTATACAATGAGTGGATTCAAATTTTACATCATAATCCAAATCACACAATTAAGATACACTCAAAATGTGACGCCAAATTTTAAATCCTAAATATTTTTAATTTATTCAAAAATAGGGATATTTTTTATATAGTAATGAATACTCGACAATGAAAACAATTACACATCGATGTCAAAATACAATGCATCAAGCCAAACAATTTATTTAAAATTCCCTATAATACATTCCATGTTTATCTAAAAACATGCTTTGTCGACCTTGCTCGTGAAAATCCTCCTAAACCTGCACACATCACAATCAAACAACGAATGTGAGCAATTAACTACACAGTAAGTACACCTACAACACTTACCAAGGTAGTTACTGCATAAGTACTCGTTGGTATAGTGTGTTAAGTGTGCTAGATATTAAGGATAAGGGAAAATCATCTTATTCATTACTACTTTGATAGTCTTTAGTACGTTATTCAAGGTAAAGAACCATCATTCTTATGTTACACCTAGCTTCAGTTAAGCTTCTCATTTCTCCTCTTGGAATTTATCCATTCATCACTATTCTATAGGCGAAAATGGTTTGGGGAATGGTTTATGAAAACTGTTTGCCAGTTCGTTTACCATTCCTGATTTTTTCTAGAATTGAAATAGTTTCGGAAACTGTTTGCACTAATCGTTCTCAAACCTGTTTCAACTCTGTTAAAAATTTCTTAAAAGTATAACAGTTTGAAGAACGATTTCGTAACCTGTTTCAGAAACTGTTCTCATTTTCCTGAGACTCCCTGTAAGTGGAACGGCTTGAAAAACAGTTTTCTTAAACCGTTTCCTAGCCCTTTTCCACCTGCAGTGTTCAACAACAACAACATTCCACACATAAAATTTCACACAAATCAACACCAATCATAAGCATCTCACTTCAAGTCATACCACACCAAAAACATTCTTAAACCCAACCTTCAAACCATTATTTCACAACATACTTTAGGCATTTCATCAATCATCTCACACAACAATCCATAATTCAACCTATATCCGCACCCCGTCAAATTACACACATCACTTACAAGCTTAAGTCTAAACACATTTCAATTCAGGCTCATAAATACACAATGCAACATATGAATATAGATATATGCATTTGTGAATGCTAATGCAAGTCATATGAATGCATGCCCCAGGGAATTTTTTTCTTTAATGGCCAGAGACCTCTCGCTCGTTCTTTTATTTGGGTAACTCCCCTTTTTTGCATTTAGAGCTCTCGCTCTTTTCTTTTCTTTGGGCAACTCTCTTTTTCATTTAGAGCTCTATCTCTTTCTTGTCTTTGGGTAACTCCCCCTTTTTTCTTTTTGTTTTACTCATCATGAACATACATGGATGCTCATGTTATGCCAATAATGACATGAATAAATGCAATGCAAACATTTCCAATTCCCAACATCATAGCTTATGAACATTCCACACTTTTTTTGAAGAGACATAACATTCATCATTTCACTTAATGCATCGCTCCTCATTCACAATACCATGCCATGAGACCACATTTCCATACAAACAGTTCACACATAATCATAACAACACAACTTATGCACATTTCACACTTTCCTCAAAACACATAATGCTTACAATTCATCCTCTTACACATGTTCACACATAAACATATACACAATCTATATCACCTCAAACATAGTCACTCTTATCATTTCATCGTTCCATTTCAATAGTTCATATTAACTTTAGTTTAGCAACCAATTATTGAATTATCACTCACAAAAGGTTCATTTTCACAAATAAACCAAACAACAACACATTCATACATACACATCGAGTCATTACCACTCATTAAATTGAAGCCAATCCATACCCTTTCATAGCATATTGACATAATAAAATTTCACTTAACCCAAACACAATAATCAATCGAAATCATAACTCATCATGTCCGTTTATAAGACACTTTACCTAGAATTTAAACATATGTGAAACCAACCCATTTATATTTAACCATACAGATGCAAGACATACAATGGTTAGTGTGTTTTGATGCACTTACATCGAATCCTACGAAGTCGGCACTCGGCTCAACTCTGATTCGGATCCCAAAATGTTTCCTCCTTTTGAAGAGATTCACCAAGGACACTCTTCCTCAAGCTTAAATATACTAAATCTAGGGTTTTTTAGGGTAGATTTAGTGTTTACGGACTCTAGGACAAATGGTTTTTAGGGTAGGAGGAAGGTGGAAGTCGGGTGGCTTTTTGGGGTTTTATTTTTTCTCTCTCAAATGTTTCATGCAGGTCTAATTTTAAATCTGTCAAGTTAAAATGGTTTGGTAAATGGTTTATCCAAACTGTTTGTTTGTCCGTTTCAGCTTTCTGTCTGCACGAAATTAACTTTTTGTCCTCATTCAAAACAGTTTGGGGAACGGTTTAGGCAAATCATTCCCTAGGTTGTTTGCCACTATGAATCTTACGAATTTTTGCCTAATTTAGATTATAATTTTTGGGGCGTTACACAAAAGATTATGTTTCAAACCATCCACTAAAAGCATATTATCAATGGTTAGTAAAGGCTCCTTACCCATTTTACCAATTCTAATGATTCTAACTTTTTTGTTGTCTCTAAAAGTTACATATCCATGTTCTCTTGTCTTTACTCATGTGTCTTGAGCATCCACTATCCACATACCAAGTGCTAGGTGGAGTTTCCAATCTTCTTTGTGCCTACAAAAGAAATTATTTTTCTCTTCATTGGTACCCAAGATGTAAAGATCATCAAAATATATACTGTCATGACGAGCATGAAGAGCTCGAATAAAGGGACGACATTCTGAGCCAAAACCTGTGGTAATCCAATCAACAAGATCGTCAGATTGAACAAGAGCATTAACTAAAGCCAGTTGATCAACGATAAATTTTGCTCTTTACATATAAGATGGTATAAAATCGGATCCTCATGAGCGAGTTGCAAATTGTTATCGAAGGCTGCGAACATGTGTTCTTGAACCAGAAGCATATGTTGTCGCCAATCATTGCCATGCTTCACGGGTAGTGGTTGCACTGAATATTCGAGATAATATATTTTCTAACACAGAGCAGATAATCCAACTTAAAACAAGTATATCATGTTTCAGTCATAATGCAGCTTCAAGATAGAGCTCATCGTGAATGGTAGATGCCTAACATATTGATGTTCCATCAACGTGGCCAAAGAGATTGTAGGCTCATAAGATTGGTAGTAACTGAGCACGCCATAAGAGGTAATTGGTAAAAGTAAGTTTGATAGGTTTTGTGATGAATGGTATAAAGGTTGGTGTTGATTGGTTGGCAAAGACAATAGATGTATCTGTCATTGTGTTTGTCAGCTGTGATGGTGGGATTTATGTCATTATTCTGTTAGCAGAGTTGTGAAGCTCTGATACTATTATAATGTAAGATTTTGGCTTGAATATTATTGATATGAATAAGTGAATATATACACATAGATGGTATAGTTCTAGTTGAACTCACACATGATATATAAGATATACAATGGTTATGTTTTGGATGAAACGTTATGTTGAGTATAATCCTTATGAGAACAATTGTCACATTTGGGTTTGAAAATGACAAGAGTTTGACGGTTTAATATGGGATAATTGTGACTTTAAGGAAGTTTCACTTTTTTAACCTTAAACTCTCTCATACTTACTCTTTATAATGATGTTTTGAACACTTTTTTTTTATAGTTTTGAATGATCTCATTTAGATTTTTCGTTTTCTACTTTATTCTTCGATGGTGTATAAAGAGGATTTTTGGATATGTGTGAATACATAATTCTCTTTCTAGTATTATGTAGGGTTAATAAGAGAGAAGTACAAACATTACTCCTTTTGTTTATACAAATTACTTTGGCATTTTGCCTTTAGATAGATTAAACGGTTTGGTGTATGATTGTAAATTTTCTCTCCCACATTCAACGACCATAAATACAATGAGTTAGTGACCATTAGTTTTTACCTTGTATTGTGCATTGATATGAAGAGAAGAGTTATAAATATGCGAAGGAAGGAATACGATACTCCACCCGCCTTATAAAAATAAGCACAGTTAAAATTTTATAATTTTAAGAAAATGACCAGTAAGTAAAATTAATTAAATTATGTGTAATTCTCATTGTGTCCTTAAAAAGTCTTTGATGAAAAATACTCTATTAAAAAAATTGTTTCATAGATGAGAATAAAAATATCAATATTTTATTATAAATGAACTTAAAAAAGCAAGTGTGTCTATATAATAAAATAGTATGTATAAAAATGTATTTATTTTTAAGTGAATGAGTGAGTAAAATATTTGGTGAATTTAAGTACTTCAAAAGCCAAGAATATTGAATCGACATATTTTTTGCAATTCTTTTAAAATAAAACTGAAAGTTTATTTATTTCTAAGCACGAATGAAATTAATTTTACGAGAATCATTAAAAAAAATACATACCAACTCCATCAAAACCAAAAAAGGACAACATAGAGTATAATTTATAAAATTAATGGGGCGATTAAATTTTAAAACTTTAGTTACGCCACACGACAATTTATAGATGATGAAAAAGTGTGCAGACAAAACGTGGGTCTCTTTCGGAACGTCACTCTTGGTGGATTCAATGAGACTTAGAGGAGGATATCAGTCCCCTCAAATAGGGGATTTATTGAGATAATGAATTTTAATTGTTTGATTTAATGAAAATAAATTTAGATTTTTAATTTATTCAGTAAAAAATAATTTTACTTTTACATAATATATACATTTTCAGTTAAACGAAGAAAAGGTCTCATCTTTTGAATTGTCTCATATTAAAATTCACCGAAGAATAGTCGTGTCCTGTCGTACAGGACAATTTAGACCCACGCGCCAACACAAGCATTGAAATTTATTATTACCTCACTCTATTCAAAATTATGCTGTTTTTTTTTTGTAATTTGGTAAATAACCAATCAAATATTCTTTTTAATATTTTAATTTTTATAATAATTTTTTGTCTTATTTATTGAGACGAGTCTAAAAATTTTATTAACCTATATAATTAATTTGGTCCACAAACAAAATTAATTTTTGATGTAAACAGATTTTATCTACTGTTTTATTTACTCTCCAATATTAAGGAATTCATATTAAAATTGAACAAAACTTATAGTTGTTTGCAGACTGACATGGGAAATAAGAACTTATATATATACTTTAGAAAGTGATCACGTGGGCAACCAAAGCTTTCACGTGCTTGTAGACTGACAAGGGAAGCTTCATAATCCATTTGCCTAAACCAGAAAGGGACTGACGAGGCATGTACGTAAAAGTAATTAAAACTCTCGTCTATTGTCAGCTGTATAATTTTTATAACTCATATTTAATTTCTTTTTATTTATTTCTACTGTAGTTGTTATTAATTTGTGTTTGTTGACTTGTGGCTGAGAAATAAAGCTCCATACATGTTTCAATTAGGGGTGACAATTCGAGTTGCCGGGTCATAATCGTATCAGTGATTTTTTTATCAAATATCATTATTTATGACATAAAAACTATAAAAATAAAATTCGTGTCATTCGTGTCGTGTCTAATTGTGTATTCATTAATCGTGTTATTATGTCAGAAACTGCCAGCCTTAGTTTCAAGACATAAAAAAAATTGATGAAATATTTGAAATTATTATAATAATATTAAAATTTAATTATTTAATTTTATTTTTAATTAAATTATAATTTTATTTTTATCTCTATAAAATATTTATTTTTTTAATATTTTTATTTTTATGTAATTTTTATCTTTATGTAATTTTTATCTCTATTTAATTTTTTTATAAATAAGGACTGTTATTTTTTTCACATTATTTTATCACATTAGCAATTCCAAAAATATTGTCCACACGAGCTGGTTCTCCAAAATACGGTAACTATACTTATTTTTTTAACAAAATATATTTATTTTTAGTATTTACTATGTACTGTATTTGCCTCGAGTTTTGTGAAGGAAAGAAATCGCCTTCAGATGGTTCATATTTTCATAGTTTGTTAGAGTAGATTTTTTCTCTCTCTCTCGATTTCATAATATTTGTTTTCTAAAATTTTTGCGTAAATTATGTGTAACGTAACAAGTCAACGTTTTCGTGAGAAGATTAAATTGAGGCGATTATTTGGTGTGACACCACACAAAACTTGCCTCTTAAAATTAATAAAGAAACCAGACTATGGATACTCATTTTTAGATTGTAATTGTTCTGAATCCCATGACTTACCTGTGCATCAATGCTCTACTAAACTATTCATCGAAATTTAAAAAAAATAATCAAAAACTTTTATTATTTATTTTTTTCACAATTATCTTATGAAATAGTTTTTTTTTTTTTAAAACAAGAGTTGAGATTTTTGAAAAAACTTTTAATAAAATTGATATGTACAAATATCATAGATTTTGTTGAATAATTTTTTTTAAAGTTAAAATTGTAATTATTCTAAAAACAATTGTTAGCATTAATGACTTATTATAAGATTGAATTCTCAATATGTAAATGCTGGAATTTATTTCATGTGAACATAAAATTGAAGCATACCATCTTTATTTGTGATAGCATGTGCAATATTTTTAATAACTTTATAGAATGAGATACTATATTTCATTCATTTTGTATTATAATTTTTTAAAATTTATCCTGATAAAATGTACATGATATATTTGAATATTTTATTTGTAAAAATAATAGAATGTGTGTAAGAGGGAAATAATAAATTTATAGATATATTGTAGCATATTGATTGTTTTAGTTTACTTATTTTAAAATATTAAGAGAAATAATAATGAGTAGTCGTGCATTTCCTGACACAGTCGTAAAATATGCTCATATTGTTAAATCTACAAGCACAGCAACTCTAAACACCACCACACCTGATTACACCTCAACTTCAAACTGTCATGGCATTTTATTTTTAGCGTCACCTATGGAACCGGCTATTCCGGTTGCACCGACACCACATCTCCCCGTAAATCCGTACAAGTAACTGAATCTCCCACGCCTTTTAAATCCCGCTCTGTTCCCACCACCATAACTACTCTCCCTCTCTCTCTCTCTCTCTGCTTCCCCACCACTTCCAACACCACCACGATTCACATGTGACTGTTTTTGCTTTAACTCGAAAAAAATAAACTGCATTTCCTGTGAAACAGAGTGGCTTTGGAGTGTTGATCCCGAGAAAAATCTTAACTTGGTAGGAGAGGTTGTTTCACCGCGTTTTTTGTTTTGTCTGAAAAGTGTGTGAATTGACCAGTGAGAGTTGTCAAGTAGATCCAATAAGGCTTTAATCTAAATTTTGCTACTTGCGTTCAGTTACTTTCATCATCATATTGCTCTCTTCGCTTCTGATCTATACGGCGTCGTTGTGTAACATTATATTTATTATTATATTTGAACTTATTACTTACTGGTTTTTGGAAGTTAGTATATTACATTAACATTGATTTTTTGGCCAGAAAATATTGGACTTTCTTTTTGTGGAAACATTTTATTCTGTAATTATTATTAATATCTAATCGTTCTAGTTTTAATGATTTGCGGGTTTCATCTACTTTTTTTTTTGAAACTGCTGTAAGAAGTTATTTTTGTGAGTATTGTATTGTATAACTGTGTTATCTAATGAATAAAATTGTTGTTTTGTCGCAGATAAAATTTTGGTTTGAGGAAAGAAGCTTTCGACTAAAGAATTCAGGTGGGATATTTCATTTTCCTCAATCGTGGTACCTCGTTTATTTTATTGTTGTTGTTAGAAAGAGTGGAGTGATTTGAGAATGAGAGACAACGATAAGAGGAAAAATCCGAATACTAATCAGTCCAAACGTGGAGGAAAAGCGGAAAAGAGAGACCGTAAACAAGTTCAGAAACCCTCTAATGGGAAAGTTTTAAATGCTAAGCAATCAGACTCAAATGTTTTAGTTAGTGATTCGAACCCGGGTTCTGAGCCCGGTGGAGTTTATGAAAATGTGGTTATACATTATGTGGATGATTTTAACAGGTCTGAGCTAGTATCTCAAAACAAGGATGGGGATTTGGATGGTAATTCTAGTGATTTAGAGAAGGACTTGAAGCAGGGGAAGGAAGAAGATTCGGATTCTGAGACGATTAAAGATTCGGTATCATCTCATGGGGGCTCAGTTGGAGGTGAGGATGAGAAAGTAGACAAAAATTCTCAAGTTTCCAAAAGGAGTGTTAACAATAATTCGTCAGAAAGTCGTTCTCGCGGTCCCTGCGTAGGATCTGACAGTGAAACTGTTAGTTTAAGTTTGAAAGCAAAGAGCATTACTCCAAAGAAACCGACTGCATCTAGTAAAGTTCCCTCTAGAGCTAGTACGAAAGGTTCTGCTGATAAAAATTTGAAAGATATGAATGTTCCTCCAAAAGCTTCATCAGAATCTTCTGAAGGATTAGATGATAAGGTTGTTGAAGACGGAAAAGAAGAATCTGTGGAAGAGGCCTCAAATGGTACTCAGAGTGTTGCCAGTGACAACGAAACTGTTGATGCTGAAGAAAATAGTAAGCATGAGGATGATCCAGCGTTCGCTCAAAAGATTGAAGAGATGGAAATGGGAATTGAGAAACTAGAAGAAGAGCTCAGAGAAGTTGCTGCTCTTGAAATTTCGTTGTACTCAGTTGTACCAGAACATGGAAGTTCAGCACATAAGGTGCACACACCTGCTAGACGCCTCTCTAGACTGTACATTCATGGTTGCAAATATTGGACTCAAGATAAGCGTGCAACAATTGCTAAAAACACAGTGTCAGGACTTGTGTTGATTGCTAAGTCCTGTGGCAATGATGTTCCAAGGTAAATGAATTCTTTATTTAAAGTAATTAGAAGTGCTGATATCAGTTGTTTTACACTAAAACATTACCTCTGATGTTGCAAGGTTAACATTCTGGCTGTCTAACACCATTGTGCTGAGGGAGATCATTTCTCAGGCTTTTGGAAGCTCATGTCACTCAAGTGCACTTTCACGATTTGCTGATTCAAATGGGAGCAGCAGGAGAAATGATGGAAAGCCTGCCGCTCTGAAATGGAAGGGTAACTCTGGTGGGAAGCAGGTGAATGGTTTTATGCATTTCGAAGAAGATTGGCAGGAGACAGGGACCTTCACAGCCGCTCTGGAAAAAGTTGAATCGTGGATATTTTCACGAATTGTCGAGTCTGTATGGTGGCAGGTGAGATGCTGCAAGCAATTGTTTGATTTTGTTAAAAAGTCATATGTATGTCTTTCAATGTCTATGAATGGTGTTAGTATATAATCAAAATAAGTAAAATAATATCCTTTTTCCCAAGCTTGTTATGGAGGTTTTACCTTGTGCATTACATCATGTGTACTAGCTTCATTAATTGCTATATGGAATTTCTGTTCTTGTTTCAGGCTTTGACTCCACACATGCAATCTCCAAATGCAACTTTGTCTTCCAATAAATCCATTGGAAAGTTGTTAGGGCCAGCCTTAGGTGACCTGCTGCAAGGAAGCTTTTCTATCAACCTATGGAGAAATGCCTTTCATGATGCCCAGCAAAGACTCTGTCCTGTCAGAGCGGGAGGACATGATTGCGGATGTTTGCCCATTATTGAAAGAATGGTATGAAGTATTCATATTTTTATCCTTTAACGGTCCTGTCCTTCAACATATTTTTATCCTTTAACGGTCCTGTCCTTCAACTTACATGACTATCAGACTTAAAATTCTGCTATATTTCCAGCTCTATTGGTAGCAGTTTAACTGAAAATAATATCTTAATCAGGTAATGGAACAATGTGTCGCCAGATTAGATGTAGCAATGTTCAATGCTATTCTGCGTGAATCTGCCAATGAGATTCCAACCGATCCTGTTTCAGACCCTATTATTGATCCGAAAGTTTTGCCTATCCCAGCAGGAGACTTGAGTTTTGGGTCTGGAGTACAACTCAAGAATTCTGTATGTACAAGCATGGTGTTAAAAATTTTTGTTCTTGCCTTTATTCAGCAAATATCGTCTCAAATAGAAAGCTTTAGTGAAATGAAAAATGCTAATTCTTTTCTTTTGAGGTTTATTTGACTGATTATGACATCAACCATGCTCTTCAATTGTTTTGGAGATGAGCTGCAATTGCAGCATTTATATTATGCAAACTTTAAAACGAGAGGATATTCTCTATGCCAGGTTGGTAATTGGTGCAGGTGGCTGACTGATTCGTTTGGCATGGAATCTGATGATTCTGCAAAAGAAGATGCTCATTACAGTGACGATGATGGCAGGAAAGACTGTCGACCTAAATCATTTAATCTTCTCAATGACTTAAGTGATCTTCTCATGCTTCCTAAAGACATGCTTATGGATCGTTCGATCAGATTGGAGGTAGGATTTCTGTCCTAATTTTGGCTTTTATAAGGAAAAAAAGAAGAAGCTGTTTTGTATTGTTTTAGTTCATCAATTCATAGTTTGATTAATTTTCTGTACTGCATTTCAAAGGTCTGTCCATCGATTAGTCTTCCTTTAGTGAAGCGGATCCTGTGCAACTTCATTCCAGATGAGTTCTGTCCAGATGCTGTTCCTGGAGCTGTATTAGAAGCTTTAAACGCTGAGGTATGAGTTCACATTCTAATTACTTGGCTTACACTCCTTAGATTATTGATGGTCGTTGGCATCCATTGTCAGAGCATTGTAGAGCGGCGAGTATCAGGAGAATCAGCAAGAAACTTCCCGTACTCAGCAGCGCCAGTTGTGTATAAAGCCCCTTCCTCAGCCGATGTGGCTGAAAAAGTAGCTGAAGTGGGAGAAAAATTTCAATCTCATTTGTCAAGGAATGTATCCATTGTACAGAGGAAAGGATACACGAGCGATGAGGAGCTGGAGGAGTTAGATTCTCCACTGACATCCATAACCAAAAAGTTTCCGGTGTCTCCAGCAGTTGTATCCAATGGAAATGGAAAACACAAGGAACACAAAAGTTCTAATGCTAGGTATGAACTGCTTCGTGAAGTGTGGTCTGCATGACCTTTCCAAGCCTAATGGAAGTATAAGGGAACAGATATATGGGAAATGTGAAGTTGCCTAAGCGGGTGGGTGGGTGGGTGTGGTGTTCATAGTTGAAGTGGATTTTGAATTTACAGGAAGGTTCAAATTGGAATGCTTAAGAAACTACAGCGTCAGTTTATAGATTGTATACAGTTTGTCAAAATAAGCTCAATTAAAAGTTCTAAGCTATTCTTTTCTCTTCAACTCGGTTCTGATGTTCAGAGAATCAGTTTGCGTTTTTGTTTTAATTTTTTTCGGTTCTGACGGAACATCTGTTGCGCTCAACTATTCAAGCAGTTAGTAGTCGAGTAAACTTGGGAAAAGTCTGTCAATCCGACACACGATATTAAATGGGTTTAGGTATGTTATAAATAAGTTTGGATTGTAAATGAGTTGACCTGTTTATAACTCATTAAAAATTTAGTTAAACGGATAAATTCGATATGACCTGTTATTATTCGTTAAAAATTTATTAATAAATTTATAAAATAAAGTATTTATAACATATACAGAAATTTAATATGAAATATATTTTAAAAAAATAATAAATATATATTTTAAAAAATAAATCTATTTTCAGATAATAGATGTTGCAGATAATTATGTAGATCGTCCACCATTGAAATTTTTTGAAAAATTTTTACTAAATACTAGCTTTTTTAATATTTTCTTGTTTTTACTATCATTCAAATGTTCTTAACATTAGCACATCTCTTCAAATATTCTTTTAGAATTATTACTTCTTTTAATTGTAGCTTATTTATTGATTTTTTTGTCTATTTTTTCTATACGCACATGACATTGTTTTATAGAATAATTTAGGTTGCACTAAATCAATGTTTTAAGTCTGTTTGTTGTTAATAATTATTTAAGGCTGATATTTTCGTCAAAATGTTTGCTAAAGGTAGTATTAGTATAATTTACCCAATTTTTTTATGAAAATGTCCATCATTATGTTCTTATATGTTCATGTCATAATGATATATTTTTTTGTGTAAATATGTCAGATGCAAGTTTAAATGTGCAAAAATGTTCACCCACTAATTCAGTGCATTCTCTCTACAATTTAATACGAACATATGAAAGTTAATTAATTGTATTTGATTTTCTCTCTCACACAATTAATTTTTCTCTTTTCTTTTTAATTCACTCACAAAATTGTGAGTTTATTTTCTCCATAATGTTCATTTACTTTCAGATTGATTTCTTCTTTTTTAATTCTTGTCTGATCAAGAGATCAATTAGATGATGTTTAGATATGTTCAAATGTGTTCATGTATACTTTAAATATTTTTATAAAACTTCATTTATTTTTTAGCACAGTTGAACACAAATGAACATCATCAAACATTTCAATGATTATTAATAATTTAATTTTAATATTTTTTAGAACATGCTGATGAACATCATTGAAAATTTATATGATTATCAATATTTGATCAGTTATACAATAATAAACAACCATACTATTTTTTAATATTGATTGTAAGATGATGCTCATTTATGTTTATATATGTTAAACGTAATACACAAAAGTTAAAAATAAAAACAACAATTAACCATATTGTTTTGAACATCAATATATAAAAGTATACATGAGCATTGATGAATATATATAAACAAACCTGATTGAACAGAGAATGAAAAGGAAAAAAGAGGAAAACAAATGTGGAATAAAAGAAAAAATGATGGAAAAAATAAATTTATAATTAGTGGGTGAATAAAAAAGGAAAGAGAATAATTAATTATGAAAGAAAAAATAATTGCATTAAATTGGAGAGAGAATGTGTAGAATTATGAACCGAATATTTTTGCATGAATGAAACAATTTCCAGTATTTTTTATAAGTAAAACATATATTTGGGGCTTTTTAAATGATTGGTTTTTGTGGTGGACATTTTCACAATGAATATATTAAATGATGGCTTGTGCCTAATTTGTTGAATAGATTAATTTTAACTCATTTAACTTGTTAGCTCATATAAATAAATAAAATAATTACTGTCAATTTAATTGGTTAATCGTGCTGGTGATTTTTTTTATCGAATATCATTATTTACGATATAAACAATACAAAAATTGAATTTGTGTTGTGTCTAATCGTGTACTTTTCAATCGTTCTTTCGAGTGAGAAATTGTCAGCCTTATCTAATTGTGTCAGTTAAATAGGTCAATTTGCCAACCCGTTTATTAAATGTATCGGGTTTAGGTTTCAATTTTTGACCCATTTATTAAATGGGTCAGGTTTGGGTTAATCGCATTAACAAGTCATGTTGACCCTACATGAACCCGATCTGTCAATTCGAATTGCCAAGTCTATAGTCGAGAGTAAGGCTGCTCATGGGACTGAGAAATTCTGAACTGAACTGAATATTTTTACCAAACTGTACCAGAACTGAAAAATACTATTGGTTTTTGACTTTTACCGAACTGTACCTTATTGAAATTTTTTTGGGATGATCCTGGATCTTATACAAGATCTGTATCGAGAACTGTTTTGAATTGTACTGAAATTTCATAAACTAAATAAACTGAAACTAGTACCGAGTATATATAAGACTTTTGATATATTGTATTTATATGATATATATCATATAAATGATATAATATACTTCCTTCGTCCCATAAAAATAGGCACAACAAGGATTTCACAGTTTTTAAGAAAATGATAGCTATAGTAGTTAACGTTAGTTAAATTATGTATTGTTCTTATTATGCCCTTAAAATGTGTTTGTTTGAAAACATTCTATTAAAAAATTTGTTTAAAAAATAAAGTTAAAAATGTCAATATGTTGATTATAAATGAACTTAAAAAGACAAGTGTGTCTATATATTGAGACAATAAATATAGAAAGTGTGTATATTTTTAAAGAATGGAGGGAGTAATTGGTTTTTCTTCCATTGACATAATAATCGCAACTTATTTATTTTTTTATATTTTATAAGTGAAAAAGAAAAATATTTGTTTTTTTATTATTTATTAAAATTTAATTATCAACCATAAGTAATATTTTTTTCTTTATTGTCAAATTAAACCACAAAACATTCTAAAACTTTGGATATATTTAGTAATCATGTGTAGTTATTATTTATATTGAGATAAGTTTTGGTTTATATATATTAAAAAATTAATGTACAAATCGATTTTGACTTAATTAGTTTAGTTTTTAAGCAATATTATTTCTGATCACATTTTAAGATAATGATCTAATTAACACGATAGATTTTTGTTTTTTGTATTATAGTTCCCTAACCTAAATTGAGTAAGCATTAAACATATTGTTATTAATATAATTTCTTTATTATCTCAATCAAAAGCTTATTTAAAGTGTGAGAATTTTTTCTTTATTTACATAAGTGACAATACAATATGATCTGTTTTGAGAGAAGAATACTAGATAAGTTTAGGAGTTTTTCAATTTCTATTACTGCTGAAATTCTTATATGTTTGAGAAATTAATTGAGAAGCTCTAATAAACTTATTGAATTTGAAGAAATAGTCTAAGATCTAGATGATAATGAATCAAGTTTATATTCACTTTGTCTACAATTTATGTATATAAAATTAAATGTGATTTTTTTATATTTTTAAAAATAACAAAGAATCCAAATTATCGTTCAAATTTACCTTGTAAATTGAACTTGGATTGAAAGTACTAAACGAAAATTTTTATAGTTGATTGAATATTAAATTTTAATTGGTTGTTAGTTATAATATTTTATTTTGAGGAGAAATTTTATGTAATGACTCCTATAACTTAGAATTCAATTGTTATTTGATTCAATATCAACTTTGGCTTTTTTGATATATAATCTTCGATCTTCAAACTGATCCAGATTTGATTGTACTGAATTGAAATTTCTGAATCTCCAAACTATTTTGTACGAAAAATTGAGACCAAACGAGATGGAGATTTTATTTTAACAAAACAAAATGGATCTTTAAAAATCAAAATTCCCAAAATTTGGGATGAGACAAGGATTCTTAAATCTCCAAATCGAACTGTACTGTGAGCACCCCTAGTCAAGAGATCTATTCTCGGTAGCAGCAAATAGGTCATTAGTGGTTGATTTAGTCGGGTTAGAAAGTAATTTTCATATTAAACTAATTATAGTAGGTTGAAAGAATGACAAATTAAACCAAACTAATCATTTCGTTTAATTTTTAGACTAAATTAAACCAGACCACTCCAAGCAACATAAATTGATCGAGTTGGTAGGTTGAAAAGAGATGCAAATTTCAATCCAATCTTACTAATCCGCCTAACCCGTTCTATGTTTTTTTTTAGTTTGATAATATTATTTTTTTTCTTATGATATTTCTACTTAAATGTATACAGAAATTAAAATTTTAGATACAACATTATAAAAGTTAAATTTTTAAATAACAATTTCAAAATTAACATTTTTAAATAACAATTTCAAAATTTAACTTAATAAATATTATTAATATATAACATATAATGTTAGATATGTATATAAGTGGTTGGTTCAGGTTGAGAATTTATAAACTCGAAACAAACCAAATTTGACAAGTTGGGGAAAAGTCAAACCGCAACCAAACTAAACCATTAGAAGGCCACTAAAAACAATTTGATTTCGTTTAGTTTCGATTTGGAGTGTCGTTAAGTCTTTTTTTCTCACCGCTAGGAGCGAATGAAATAACAAGCGTAAAAGAAGCGCGTAATAGTATCCGACCATAGCTTCAATATTTAAGGCAAATAAACGAGAAATAACATCAAATTCAAAAATTTAAAACAAAATGTTGATGCTTATGAAAAATAGATTCAACTTAATTCATCCCTTTCAGTCCAATACTGTTAAAAACTCCATGCCTTGCAAATATCCATTGCACAACCTCATGATGATTGACTGCAAATATCCATTTTTTTTCTTCAATTCCACTGCTGGGTAAATCCTGAAGGATTTCAGGATTTGTACCATTCATAATCCTATTTTCTTGGTCACCATTTCTTTCCATTCTCCATGTTGAAGAATTTCAATATCCAAAATCTCCAAAGTTTCTTCATTGAAATCATAACCATGATTATCATGGTGGAAACCATTCTCATTGGTAAATGAAGCTTCAAATAAGGACAACTTAGGCTCCTCATTGATGTTGGCATTGGAGCTATCTGCATCTTTCATAAGTTCTTGATCAGAATCGGTAGAAATTTTCAGGGGGTTGGTATTTCTTTTCTTTTCAAAAAGAGCCTCGACCGTGGTTGTCCTGATTAACTTCGAAGCACCTTTGCCAATTGCGAAAATTGAAATTTCAAGAATCCTTTGGACATTATATTTCTCATTCCCGAAATTGGTAACAGCTCTTTTGCTTTCAACCTTATTGAAGCAATTAGTCGAGATTCTGCGCTCGCCCGAACGTTTTTTAATTACTGAATATATTAAAAATTATTAAAAATATATTTGAAGTCACATAGAAAAAAATTTGAGAAACTATATTTGGATGGTCACTTTGATTTAATTGAAAGATTATAATTCTTGAGTTAGTGACAAAATTAAATTATTTTTCTATAAATTTGATAAAACAGATAATAGATATATGTCTTATCAAATTCAAATATTTTCATATGTATCTCTATATCTATTTAAATATATTGAACCGAAAGGGAAGTGATAACACAATTATTAAAAATCTTTAAAACTATAAATTCCATTAATTAATATAAAATTAATTATTTTAGTGCATGATTTGAGAAATTTTAAAAAAATTATTTTGAGGAGATTGAAGAGTTTAATAAAAAT
>CANYCX010700916.1:0-14070 GCA_948193385.1 Breynia disticha f. nivosa
TTTGGTGTCACAAAGGTCATCTTATTGCATAATAAGGTGGTAGTTACTCGGTTTTGTCCTAGAACAATCGGCCAAGGAAGAAAGCTTGCAAGGTATGATCTTTTATTCATAAAGTTTCAACCTTTAATGTGTTTTAGTAAACTGATTGTCTCTAATATGTTTTAGTCGATTATATGTGAATCTTGGGCTGTTCTTGTGTGTTTTTGTTCATGTTTTCCGCTGCCAAAAAGTTTTAAACACATAGGAAACCCTACAGATTTCCAGTCTAAGGATAACATTTGACATTGCTAATGGTGATCACTCTCTAAGTATAATGCTCTACAGTATACCTATGCACTTTTCTAGATATCCCAAATATCTATGACCCGTAGAATATGATCATCTACAAAGTACATTCTAGTCTTAATTCATTTCTATTCCCATAGAAACAAGGAACTAGGGACATTTAGAATGTTAATCTTAAAACTTCCAGGTTCTACTATCAAGGTCCTCAACCTTGATACCTCAAGCGCTTAATTAACAATCTTGGATGTTTTATCAAACATATACCACGGGTTAATACATGATGTGATAAAATAATGCCTCATAATTTTATTAATCGAATAATAAAAGTTACAAGCAATGGATTGGGATAGCAATAGTTGAGTTAGGAGCTAAAACAACAGCTAGAGGAGCTATTAGAAAAAGGCTTTTATATAACCTAGCGTATTACCTGGCGTATTACCTTGGGGCGCACCAGTGTTATTTATGCGAAAGAAGGATGGTAGTATGCGAGTGTGTGTAATCTATCGTCAGCTGAACAAGGTTAATGTGAAGAATAAGTATCCGTTACCACAGATAGACTATTAGATAGATCAGTTACGGGAAGCTACAATGTTCTTTAAAATTGATTTGAGAACTGGATACTGGCAGCTGAGAGTTTAGTAGAGTTTTATTGTGAAGACAGCATTCAGAACTCAATACAGGCATTTCGAGTTCACTGTGATGCCATTTGGGTTGACAAATGCACCGACTGTATTTATGGCTTTGATGAATAAGATATTTTAGCCTTATTTAGATCAGTTTGTGGTCATGTTTATTGACGACATTCTGGTGTATTTGAGAGACAGAGAGGAGCACATAAGACATCTTAGAATCGTGCTCGAGTTACTAAAAGTAAAAGAGCTATATGGTTAGTTCAGTAAATGCGAGTTTTGGATGTCAGATGTTATCTTTCTAGGACATGTGATCTCAACAAAAGGAGTGAAACTGGATCCTAGTAAGATAAAAGTAGTTTAGGAGTGGAAAGCTCTGAAGAATGTATCTGAGGTACGTAGTTTTCTGTGTTTAGTAGGGTATTATTAGAGATTTATTAAGGATTTCTTGAGGATAGCAAGACCAATGACAGCTTTATTGAGGAAGAATGTTTCATTTGCTTGGAATGAGAAATGTGAGGAAAGTTTTTAAGAATTGAAGAAGAGATTAGTTGAAGCTCCAGTACTTGTGTTACCTGGTCAAGGAGATGGATTTATGGTTTATACAAATGCATCTGGAGTTGGATTAGGTGGAGTATTGAAGCAGCAAGGTAGATTTATTGCTTATACCTCGCGACAGTTGAGAGCACACGAGGTTAATTATCCTACTCATGATTTAGGGTTAGCTGTGATCATTCAAGCTCTTAAGGTTTGGAAACATTATTTGTATGGCGAGATGTTTTAGATCTTCACAAATCACAAGAGTATCAAGTACATTACGACATAATGAGAGCTAAACCTTAGACAAAGTCGATGGATAGAGTTGCTTAAGGATTATGATTGCACTAATGAGTATCATAGCGGAAAGGCAAATGTGGTCATCGATGCTTTGAGCAGGAAGGAAAAGGTGGATGATGATTCAATTATTTATAAAGTGGAGTCATTGTTTGCTTTGTGAGAGTTACGAGTGCAGTTAGATTTGCTTGAGGATCAGATGTTAGTGAATATCCGAGTAAGACCTCAGATGAGAGAGATAATAGCAACGCGTTTGAAAGAAGATGATCATCTTATGCAAATTAGGAAGAAAGTCGAGAAAGGAAAACTGACTACTTCACACTGACTTGATGATGAGGGTGTGTTGTATTATCAAGAGCAGTTATGTGTTTTAGATATTGTAGAGTTGAAAAATGAGTTAATGGTAGAGGCGCATTCCTCACCTTATTCAGTTCATCCGGGTAGTACGAAGATGTATCGGGATATGTGAGAGATGTACTGGTGGGTACATACGAAAAGGAATAGCAGACTTTGTCGCTAGATGTCTACCTTTTCAGCAGATCAAGGAAGAACATTAAGCTCCAACTGGAAAGTTATGACCGTTAGAAATTATGGAGTGCAAATGGGTGAAGATTACCATGGATTTCATATAGGCTTACCGGGGACGTTTTGACGTCATGATGCTATTTGGGTGATACTTGATCGACTGACAAAATTGGCTCATTTCTTGGCTATCCGACAAGATGATACGTTGGATAGGCTAGCTGGATTGTACGTTGCCGAGATCATTAGGTTACACAGTGTTCTGACTTTGATTGTGTCTGATTGTGAACCTAGGTTTACATCGCGATTCTGGCAGAGTCTCTAGGATACAATGGCTACAAGATTAAGGTTTAGTACAACATTTCATCTGTAAAGTGATGGCCAGTCTGAGAGGATGATTCAGACAACTGAGGATATGTCGCGAGCTTATGTGTTAGAGTTTGGAGGTAATTGGGACGGTCATTTACCTTTGGTTGTGTTTGCATAAAATAATAGCTATCATTCTAGTACTGGGATGACACCATACGAGGCTTTATACGGGCGACGGTGCAGAAGTCTGGCTTACTGGGATGTTGAGGGTTTGTGTCAAATTGAAGGACTAGAGTTGGTTCAGCAAACTCTCAAGAAAATGAACATTGTGAAATGATGTATGCAAGCAGCTCAGAATCGTTAAAGAGTTATTACAACCGACATCATCGGGAGATAGCGTATGCAACTAGAGATAGAGTTTTCTCGAGAGTTTGACTTGGAGAGGTGTTATTAGATTTGGGCGACGAGGAAAGTTGAGTCATAGGTATATCTGACCGTATGAGATTGTCGAGAGAGTAGGACCACTTGCGTATCAGTTGAGGTTACCAGACGAGTTATCCCGTTTATATGATTTTTTTCATATTTCTATGTTGAGATGGTACCGATCTGATCCTAGTCATGTGTTGAGCGCTCCAGAGTTGGAGATATCAGAGAAGTTATCTTATGAGGAGGAGCCTGTCGAGATTTTGTGCCGACATTTGAGGCAATTACGAAACTACGAGATCCTGGTGGTATTGTTTCAATGGAGTTTCCTTTCGCCAAAGGGAGCTACTTGGGAGGTTGAGTCTGATATGAGATGACACTATCCGTATCTGTTTTCAGATATAGAGTCAGAGCTTTAAGGTATGTTCTGACCTAAACCTTGATGTTTAGTCGCTAATATGGATATATTACGGCTCTATAGTTACTGTTGTTACTGTTGTTTTGCTATAAAATTAAGGTTGCAAGTTAGGTATGGTATGTGCATAAGTGTACCATACTTAGAATCTCTTGCGATTTAATCCTATTTAAATTTTAGGGACAAAATTTCCTAAGTGAGGGAGAGTTTTAATACCCTAAAATTTATTAGAATTAATCTATACATAAAATACATTAAAACAGAATCAAATCGGACAAGAATAGAAAAAATTCAGAAAAATAGCAGTCAACGCATTGCCTCATGCTCAAGCGAGTTGATTAGCACGACATCGTTCTCATACCTGGAAATTAGCACAACCTTGTGTTGAATTTATTTCAAATCGAGATCGTGCACGACTAAACAAAAACTCGTGCTGAGTTGTACAGCATGACTTGGAGCACGAGCAATGCCCAAGGTTGTGTCGACTAGGATATTTTGAACAGAATTGACTGATTATTTTGTTCATTCAAAAATGGAGTCAAATTGAGAAGGAAAGGTGGAGTAAAACCCTAGCACAGCTGAAGGATGCGATTAAGCAAGGAAGAATCCATTTTCTTGCAAAATGGAAGCAAATTTCACCAAAGTAAGGTTATAATATTGGTTTATGAGCATCTATGTGAGTTAAGGTTGCTGTGATTTGTTTTTGTGAGGACTAAGAATTGAGTTAGTTGCTGGAAACATGCTAGTTAACTAAATTGGACTTTGTTAACTTCATTTGAATGGATTTAAATGATGTAAATCAAGGATTGAATGGAATTACAAGACCTAGTTAGTCTTAGAAGCTATTGTGAAAGTGGGAATTAAAGTTAAGGGTTGAAGTTATGTCTCTAGATGTGTGAAACAAGTGAAATTAAGATAATTAACAACCTTTACATGTTAAATTTGTATAGGAGGAGCTATACGTGCCTTGGATTAAAGTTGAGCCCGACGCTGACTTTGTACGCTATTCGAGGTAAGTGTTCTTAGACTTACAATTTATATATATAAGGCTGTTTGGATGCAAAAGAATTGAAAGATAGCAAA
The DNA here is from genome assembly GCA_948193385.1 of Breynia disticha f. nivosa. Taxonomy (NCBI): domain Eukaryota; kingdom Viridiplantae; phylum Streptophyta; class Magnoliopsida; order Malpighiales; family Phyllanthaceae; genus Breynia; species Breynia disticha. The sequence continues at coordinate 4,501 of CANYCX010700916.1, forward strand.
GATGATAAATTAAGTGTAATGATCTTATAATCATATGGATGCTCTATGCTTTGATCTTATGATCATGTTATAATAAGCTATGTGATTCTTTGTGGATTATGATCTATGTGGTTATGATTTATGCCTTGAATGTTAATTATGTTATATGCTTATGAACTTAATACTGTATGGAAAGCATGAAATAAAGGAAATGATCTATGTGCATATATTGAGCTATGTGTTATCTATGTGAGGGTTAAATGATAAATGTTATATGTTTATTATATAATTTGCTATGTGCTTAATATGTGAGAAAATTTTGTGTGTTAAAGCTGTGTGATCATATTATGAATTTTTCCTTTATATTCGTGTGTTGCACTTCATTTATGTGACACGATTTGTGTGGAATATTGACTTGTTGTGTTCTATCCTTGGACGTGTTATGTGATGTCCTTACGAGCTATACACTCACAACTGTGAGGAATTCTCTACTCCGTGCTATGGAGGAAATGAAACTCGGGTCATGGTCTGTGTGAAATGTATTTACATTGCATTTTCATTCCATCTTGAATTTATCTCCTTTTGATGCTATAGAATGAAGTTGTGTCACACTATTTTTGTGTGGATAATGTTGTGCAAATCTGAATCAGTTTGATTGATCTTGCTATGTGGTTAAGCATGTGTGAAGTATGTTGTGTGGAAGTGATTGTTAGAATGCATGTGCTATGTATTATGGTATGAAAGCTATGTGTTATATATATATATATATATATATTCTCTTCAATTTTTATTTATTTATTAAATCATTTCATATCTTATATTGAAAAGTTGGGTTAAACGATTTTAAATTTTGAGTTCCACACTCAGCAACCCCCCGTGCTGTTAACATTCCCTGGGTGTTATTCATCTGTTTCCTTTCTGATTTTACGTCCAAACTTTATTTTGTCGAATCCTCAATTCATATAATTCTTAACCTATTCATAATATGGTTATTTAACTTATATTTTACCTCTTTTCTTTATTAATTTCATTAATTATCCTATTCATATCTTAGTTTACTTAATAATAAGGTTTTAGGATGGAAATGTTATATATAAGCCCTTAATTGACATCTAACAGTTTCCTTTAGGAGCTAGGGTTTTAGTTTTGTACTCTTATCGAGATAGGTTAACCCAAGAAAAATAGGATTAGGATTCCATAAGACCTAATTTCACTCAAATAATAAATTATGAGTTATGAGAATCTATAAATAGACCATAACATGAGCATATTAGGGTTTACACATACACAACACAACTTGGGGACAGATTCTTGCACAAAAGGCATCAAGGACCTGCGTGACAGTAGAGGGGAGTAACTCAAGGGCAGTCCCTCAACATCAACATCAAACATCCATATGAATTTTCTGTAAGAAAATAGGTAAATTTTTTGTGGTTTAAAGATTTCGTTGCATGGCTAGCCTATAAAATTTTGAAATTCTACAACATAAAGGTTATCCTTAAGAATGACTGATTACCAATAGATTGTACAGTCATAGTCCTTAATTAACTCCATCCACCTCTGTTGTCTCAGATTTAGTTCTTTATGAGTGGATGTATACTTAAACTCCTATGATCAGTAAATATTTTGAACGTCTCACGATAAAGGTAATGTCTCCACACGTGAATGCGCAATCGCAACCAACTCTAAGTCATAAGTTAGGTAGTTTCTCCCATGTGGGTGCAACTTTCTCACTGTGTAAGCTATCACCTTGACCTCTTGTATAAGTACTCACACTAATGTTTGACACGTCTATAAAAACCACATACAATTAACGGAGCTTCACTCAGCTGAATATTTAACTCCTCAAAACATTTTTTGATATCTGTCATCCGACTTAAATGAAGCATTCTTCTTTAAAAATCCTATCATTGGCTGAGCTATATTCGAAAAGCCTTGAATGAACCTTCGATAATAGTTGGCTAAGCCCAAGAAACTGCTAATCTAGGTCACACTCTTTGGTGGCTCCCACTCTTTGGCTGCCTTGATTTTTTAAACATCAAGCTGGACAACATGTGTACCAAAATGATTAAAAAAAATTCAATACCGAGAGGTATAAAAATATGTATGGCTCTAAGGGAAATAATTACTGTGCACTGAGGGGTGCAAGATGTTAATTGAAAGAGTGAACAAAGCTGCTCCACAAATTTTAAAATGCATGACAAATTTGGGTGCCGAAAGGCATAAATTAATAAGGGGGCATCGAGGTATGCATTCATTTACATGTGACGGACCGAGGGGTGCATAAGAGAGCACTATAACTGTAGAGGCCTGGGCCCAGCCCATGTGGCTTCCCACCACGACACTCTTTAACAGGGCCATGGCCCAGTCACCCCCAACCCCTCTCCTGCTTTTCGCAGGCGGGTTGTTGTCATGAATTGATGGTTCCAAAATTGGACCAAAAGCGAATCTGAACTGTGTACTAGACAGTTCAGTTTCAGTTCAAAAGTTCTTTAAATCGTGAATTGCTAGTTCCAAACCAGAACTAGTGGTTTAGAATCGGTTTGCATGTCTAGTTGTAAGTGGAAATTTAATTGTGAGAGGGAAGTTTTTTAAGTGATGAGTTATGCTTTTAGGTAATGATGGGTCTGTGGCACGTCCTATGGCAGATCATGCTTTATAATAGAAGTAACAAAATATGTGCAATAAGTGTCATGCCCGTTGCCAAGACTGTGAAAAGTTCCACTGTCAAGCAAGGAGTTCCTGTGTTCCTTTATACTGGTGGTGTTGGATGCCATGTAAAGGACCACCACTAAGCCCAAGAAACCATTTGGTACACAAATTTGTGTATCATTAGAGGAGTAGTACTTACCCTGGTGGTTCCTACTCTATTTTGGGTTAGAAAATGTTTGTGTTGTTAGAATGAAGTTTTACATAGGTTTTATCCTAACCCGTTTTTTACCCAAACAATTTAGTACACAGTCTAAGCAAACCATGCTCTAAATTGTTCATTAAACTATGTATATTTTTGTAGAGGTGCACCAAACGATTTGGTGCACGATTTGGACAAACTGTGAACTAGGTCATTTGGCCTAAATTGGTGCATTTTCTTTGCCGTTTCGTGTGCACAACTCATCTGTTTCATTTCTGCTATTATTCTAATTATTAATTAACTTAATTCAGGGAAAATTTGAGGGTGTTACATATAATCTCTAATGTATGTTATTAAGTGTTAAAGATTCGTTCGAAGCAACATTAATGCATGTAGGTTTCAATTTCAATCAACGAAATATATCTTCTACGTTATTTGAATAGTTTCTAACAAAGTGTGAATTAATATCTAAGATAAGTTCGCAATGATAGTAATGCATGTGCATTTTTTTTTTAAATAAAACTAGTGAGCAAAAGTAAACAAATTGAATACACGAATTATATGGATCAAGTAGTATAAGTTATTTATGATCAAATAGTCAAGTAGGATAATTGACCTAGATCTTTCAATGAAATGTCATTATTGCATATGTAATTCCCAAAAAATTTTAAAATTAAATTCAAATTAGTAATATAAAAGTATTAAAACAATAATTTTTTTGTGTAAATGAATTTATTTAAATTAAAATAAAATAAAAAATATGTATGTGACTTTTTTTCTTATATACGTAAATTTACAAATGTGGAAAGAGGATATATTCGGGCAAAAAGGAAGTAGCAATTAGGGACAAGGGTATTTTTGTCATTATGTACAAATACCCCTGATCTTAAAAATCACCACCCATATAAGCAAAAGCCCTAAAAATCCCCCCTCACTCTCTTCTTTTCTCTAACAGCCATCACCCCTTCTCTTCTCCCTCTCTCACACGACCTCTCTCTCCCTTACCCTCTCCTTCTCTCTCTCATCTCTCCTCTGCCATCAACATCACCATCCCTCATCTTTCTCTCTCCACCACACGTACGCCCTCCTTGCTGGCGAACGACTCTGCCTCCCCTCCGGTGCCTCTATCTTTCCCCTCTCCATTGTACGCCCTTTCCTCTTTGGCACGCCGCCACCATCTCTCCACCATTGCACGACCTCTCTCCCTTTTTTGTCCACCATGCCACGCATTGCAGTCCTACCACGATCGTCGTACGCGAATCGTGCCTCTACCACGCCCTTCGCACTCTCTCTACCTCTGGCTGAACAGCCATCGGTCTCTCTCTCTCGTCTTGAGCATACATGATCCAGTTGTTGGCCTTTGCTGCCATATGCACTCCACATTTCAGCAAACCATTATCCGCACAGTTCGGGGCATGCGTTGTCTTCCTTTCGAGGAAGGACTAGTGGGTTCTTTTGTAATATATTAAAGTTCATGTTTTAGCCATTACACTGCCCGTTGATTCTTTTTATTTTCAGTTGGAGCTTTGCCTGTGGAAAAAGAACGGGATGGACTGTACTGGTTCTAAATCATCATTTTGCTAGGTAGGTGTTAAGAGAAATATGGTCTATTAATATTGGAGTTGTATTGTTTGGATTTTAAATTAAAATCTTGTTGGGTCTTGAATGATTGTAATGAAATCAATAAAACTGGTGATTGTCAGCCTTCAAAAGAAATCTGGAATCTACGTGTATGGTTTTAAATTGAAAGAATTAGAAAGTTGTGAGTTGAGATATTGAATTTAAAAGGGATTAATGGGGAATTTTAGTAATTAAGAGAGACTATTGTTTTTTTCTTTTAAGGGGATTGTGTGGGTCGAATTGGAATCGTATCATTAAACTAAAATTTTATAATGTCATAGACTAAATTAATATCCTTATTAATTTTTGAAATGAGGTTGAAGTTTAATGTATTGTACAATGTTAAGTGTGATCTTTATTAGGTTAATTATTATGAACGTAAATCATTGGATTCACGTCATGAAGAGGATTTATGATATACATATGTAAATCAACAAAATGAAAATAGAAAATGGAATGAGAGGACTAAGAAATTTAAAATGTATTAAGGTGGAAGAATTTAAATACTGATTTTAAATGATGATGGATTTTGATGTGCATAAAATATTTTTGGAATCGAAATTGGAACAGAATTGAAATGTCGCTTGGAAAGTGAGCTTAGCCCGGACTTGCGAGGTGAGTGTGTACCTAGCACTTATTACCTTTTGTTGCCTATGCATGGTTAAATATATGTGGTGATAATCGTGTGACATGTTTTTGTGTGTTTGCGTTCAATGTTGTTGTTAAATGATAGGCGATTATGGTGCGGCTTGATAGTTGTTTGATGTGATTGGTTGAGATAGATGTGTTAATAATATAATCATAATTGGTTATATAATTGAATAAATTACTTGGTTTACAATTGATATTATTTGGTTGATTGTTGAGATGAGGTGAATTACTCGAATTGCATAAATAAGATGTGATTTGAGATTATGTGATTTATGTGACCTTGTTTGAATTGAAAAATTAGTTGGTATGCGTGAATGTGAGATGTGGATTTTATGAATGGAATTATATTGAGATAAAAATTGCATGTTTTTATGGATGTTTTCATTCATTTCATTACATTTTTCACAAACATTGTGTTTGCATGGCCGTAAGAAAAGAAAAGGAGGCATTGGCCCGAGATATGAGAGCAAATGCTCATGGCTATAAGGAAAAAAAGATTGAAAGCTCATGGCCATAAGGAAAAAAAGAGCAAAAGCTCATGGTCGTATGAAAATGAGAGCAAAAGCTCATGGACGTATGGAAATTATGATCAAAAGCTCATGGTCATATGAAAAATGAGAGCAAGAGCTCTCAGATCGTAAAAAAAAGAATTGGCCTCGGGGTGTGCATTCCTGTATGTGTATGCATTCGCATGCATGAAAACATCATGTGACATTCTTGCATTATATATTCATGAGATTGTGGAATGGATTTTCCTTTAATTGCAAATCATGTGTTATGCAAAATGTTGTGGTTTGCGAAATAAATGTTTTGCATTGGAATGATTCTATTGATGGATGCATGTTTGTAATGAGATTTATGTATTGATAAAGGCATTACGTAATTCACTTGTCTTGTTTGGACGTGTTTAGTTTGAGGCATTATGTTGGGAATAATTGTGTGATCATGTTTGTGGATGATGTATTTTATTATAAATAACTATGTGCAGGATAATAAGTGGAAATGATGAACAATGGTGTGCATTTGAATTGGAAGTAGATTAGCACAGTCCAAATGCTCACCATCACCGCCCCGTGTCGAGCTACTAAAATTTCTATGTGCCAACACGACCCCCTTTCATTTTTCTTGACTTAATTGAAAGTGAATTTCAATTAATCTTTAAATAAATAATAACAATATTTATGTTGGAGTATGAACTCCTAGATCTTTAATTCATTAAATGAATAATACTTGTCATTAGTAACTTCGTACATTTTACGTGATAATGTGATTCCGTTAAATGAGGAACTTGCCATATTAGCCGAAGCTAATGAATTAAATTTGCTAAGTTTTGGAAGTTGGGAAAATCATTACCTAATTGAAAGCAGTGTCTTGGTTAAATATAAATGGGCAACCATAAGTCAAACCTAATCTTAAAGTAATCCATAAGCTTTTTGGATTCTCATTTACAAGGAACATTATTTTTCTAAGGTTAAATGTTCATATAGTTTTTTTTTTATTTCTCATTTATGAGGAACATTATTTTGCTTCTAGTATATGAATCTCAAAGAGTGAGATGATCGAAAGTATGCAGATCGACATACGTCATAAATGTATTTGATTGAAAACCTAAAATATCTAAGTGATGTAAGGGATGAAACAAATAGATGATTATCCTAAAATGTGCTACTAGATTAAAGTGGAGGAAAAGGAAAATTTTTACCTCAATGTGTTAGGATGAATGACGGCTCAAACCAACATTTTCTTAAACATATGTTCTTTAAAAATTTGTTGCTTACACTTATCTTGAGAATATGGATTAGTCATAAGGAACTTAACCATTTTGAGTCATGAGATGTATCTCCCAATGTCTTTAAATCTTAGTCATAAACGACTAAGAAACCAAGAGAAGTATCTTTATATAAGCTACTAGTTGTGGCATGTGACTTATATCCATTTTGGATATTTATACAAGTAATGAAACTAGTAATTTTATTCTTAGTAAAAAGAAAACTAGAACAAAAAAGTGTTTACTTAAATCACTTTAAGACCATATCCCTTCAGGATCACTCTCATCCAAGTAAAAAGTTTGAAGGAAGAGGAGGAAACATTGAGTAAAAGAGGAATTTTGACCATCATTTTTGGACATCATTATGAAAAATAGATTCATCACCCTCTGTTAAGTTGTGCCAATATTCTTTATATCGAAGGGCATAACTACCCATTCGTATGTCCCAGAGGCCCTAAACATCTGAAGTTTGTCTTATGAACATCTTCTTCGACCGTGTAAATCTGATTGTAGCCTGAAAAATCCAACCATAAATGAAAATATTTTGGACTCGGAAACACTATTAATCAGTAAATCAGTTACAAGCATTGGATATTCATGTTTTGGTGTAATTCAATTTAAATCAAAAAATCAATGCACACACAAATTTTTCCTTTTTCTTCTTTTTCGGGACTATATTTGCTATTCACTCGTCATACCAAGCAGTGCAAATAAAGGCTGCTTTCAACAAATTTTGGATCTCCTTCCTCACTAGTGCCATCACTTCACTCAACATTCTTCTAGGAATTTGTGTTGATTGGCTTTGCACCTTCCTTGATTGGTAGCCGATGTTCGACTCTAGAATAGGCATCTCGTTGTAATCCTATGCGAAGCAGTCTTTGAAGCTTTGTAATAAATTGACCTGTTGTTCCTTGTCCTACTCTTCCAGCACAACATTGATCACAGTCAATCTGGGCTCTTCAATTGTACCAAGGCTGACCTATTCCAAAGTCACAAATGTCGTGGCATTCTGTATCCCAGCTGCTGCATGATCATTATTTTCTATTTTGTTATCCTCTTAGGCCATAGGACGCTCTACAAAGACCTGAAACATCTCAACCCCTTCCGTATTCTCAATAATCATTCATGATTATTATTGCCCCTAATGGCTTTACAACCATCTTCCAGGGAGTTGCTCTCAACCTCCTCTATAAATTTGAGACTAAAGTGCTCGAACTCATCCAAAACATGGTCTGGGTCTTCTTGCTTGTATTTTAACAGAAGGATTCCAGCTGAGGGAGTGAGTTTAGTGACATCATCCTCTTCATTCGACATTTTAGCTGCAAAACTACAATCATGCTCCTGCCAATATTGCATCGTCCACATACAACAATGTCTACCAAGTGAGTAGGGATTTGTTGTTCGTCAATATTAGTAAAACAGTTTCTATCATGTCATCATGAAATAACATAATGCATTTATGCAAGGAAGATAGGACATATAAATTTTTATGCAACCATTTTTGACCTATTAACCTCTAAAATGAAGGATTACAAGTGTCGACCACATAAAAGTGGTTGGTCCTTCTTTTGATCCTACCTTCATTGAATTTGCCAAAACTCCCATTACTCTTGTTAGGCTTCAGCAAAACTCAATACATTAGGATCAGCATAAATGAATTCTTTTTTAGATTTATTTATTAAACTCGAATTCTTAGCAGGCAACAAATTTACAGTTGTACTGCCATGAACCAATATTCGGTCAACTGACACATTATTTACGCAATTAGTTATGTATAAACCACCAAATGTAAGGCTCTTAGACAAATCAGGTTTCTCGAAATGAATATAGTTACTAGTCTTTTGAGAGATTGCTTCCTTTTTCTCGGTGGTAGCTACCTCTACCGTAGGAGTCAAGTTGTCCTTAACATCCCCTTCCTAAACTACTTGTTGCCAAGGGATCACTGGATAGCTCCTAGGAAAAGTCAAGACCATGCACTCCATTTATTTCCTTTTTGGTGGTGTTCCACCACGTAACACTTGGAAATCGAACTTATTGAAAGATGAACCTGACTCTGCCACCTCCTTCAATTTCTTCCTCTTGGTGGTCGAACTAGTAGAATTTTTGACCATCATAGAGACTCTTTGTCTCTTCTTTTCAGCCTTGTGTCGATACTGTAACATCCTCGTCTTAAAAACCTTATGAGTAATGGAGTAATTAAAATGATTAATGAAATTCAGAAATTAATCAATAGATTTAAGGAAATAGGCGGTTAATTGCAAGTTAACTGATGGTTGAAAGCAAGTATATGTAAAGTGGAATTTTTGCAGGAAAATAGAAAGTACAAGGGGTGGTAGACTATGCGCGGTGACTACAAGTTCTAGCCACAATCACGCGTAGTATACTATGCGCGGTGGAGGTCAATAGAAGCACGCACTACAAGATTCTGCGCGTTTAGCGTCCAAAATTTAGCGTCCAACTAAATTTGGACGCTAAATTTAAGCATTTAGAGTCCACGTGGACGCTAAATTTTTACAGTCCACGTGGACGCAAAATTTAGCGTCCACGTGGACGCCAATTTGGCCGGGAGGTGAACAGTGGCGCGGGAAATTTTAGCGGGTGAATTTGGCGTCCACGTGGACGCTAATTTGGCGTCCACGTGGACGCCAAATTTTTAGAGTCCACGTGGACGCGAAATTTAGCGTCCACGTGGACGCCAATT
>CANYCX010700951.1:0-18903 GCA_948193385.1 Breynia disticha f. nivosa
ATTAGTATAGATGAGATTTATAAATTGTCATATTAAATGATTTTCCTAGTTTCCGCATTTTAAACTCTGATGAACAAATGTTTTGTATTAATGCATCGAAAGCCATTCTTCTATTTTCTCTCTCATACATAACTTATCTGAATGAATGTATTACTTTTAAAAGAAAAAAAAATATAGGGCATTTTCCATCTTTATATATAAAAATGAACTTTGAGAATTTGGGGCGTCACAGCTAATCTTATTCCTACACAACATTTATAGTATTTCACAATCAATTCACATAGCACTTATACTCACATACCCAAACGTTAACATAACATTCATTCCAAACACATATTTTTCATTCCAATAACATCACCATACTGTAACAAATGTGAATAAATGTCCAACATGAATGTGAATGCAAATGCAAGTCACACAATGCATGCCCTGGGGTCTTTATTCATTTAACGTGCAAGTGAGAGAGTCCACTCTCATAAGTGGAAATTCCCCTTAATTTTGAGCTTTCGCTCTATTGACAATACCCCTTAATTGTGAGCTTTCGCTCGTTTGGCAATACCCCTTAATTATGAGCTTCCGCTCAATTTATTATTCCCCTTTCATGAACACACAACAATGCTCATGACATATCCACAAGACATGAATGAATGAAATATAACACATTTCCAATTCATCATCAAACACCTTAACACAATCATGATCTTATTACACATCAATGTCGCTGAGACACATTAATGCATTTATACACATTTTACAAATCACACATATCCCACACATATTCCATTTCCTTTACAAACTTTCATATGATTCTTCACAACTTATTTCCACACTATACACACTTGCATAACAGCCATTCAACACCAAACACATTTTGAAGTCAATCAATTCTTACTTACCACATTTTACACATACCATTTGTTATATTCAAGTTAGTCTATATCATCCCTCACATAGGCCACAATCGAATAGAAATTAATGCAACTAGAACAATAAGTCACACTTATACCTATCACTAATATAACAAACAATCAAAATCATGTCTCATCAAGTCTATTTTACGACACTTTACCTAACATTTCAACATATATGGCATCAACCAAATATATTTAACCATACAAAAGCAAGACCTACAATGGTAAGTGTGAATCGGTGCACTTATCTCGAGCTCCGCGAAGTGGGCTAAAAACTCAACTCCGATCTGGGTCCCTCACAACATTCCCTACATGATTTCGAACCACAATCACAACATTAACACCAATCTCACCCTCAAGCTTACGCTTAATGAACAAAATCCCTACACTATCTACAACCTATTTCCCTAACCTCTCTTCAATCTCACTTAAACATATTAAAAGCTCTCACATTCGGAACTCTTACACAAAACCCACTTAACACATAATAACCTCACTCTACAACTCATAAATCTCATCAAAAATCAGGAACTTAGCTTGCTCTAATTTGCCTTAGCTCAAGAATCTACCCCAAGAAATTGTTCCCGAATGAAACTATGGAGAACTAAGAGTGAGAAGTAAAGTTTTTGTGTTTAAAAAGGGGTAGGAAGATCTCTTGAAGGTAGGAAAGAGTAGGGTGACGATTGGAGAACACTAGGGTAGGTATTATGTCTTTTCTCTCCCTAAATCTTCTCAGATACGATTCTGGTTTTAAGATCTCGCTAGTTCGAAACGATCTGCAGAACGGTTTACACAAACCATTTGCTTAACCGTTCTGACACTATGCAGTGCGAAATTCAAAATTCTTATCCGTGTTGGGACAATTTGGGGAACGTTTTAGTTTAACCGTTTCCCAAGTCGTTCTCCCTGTACTGTTCGACAAATTTCGGCAAAATTTCGGTTATATTTTTCTGGACGTTCATTATTTTCAAATTCGACCCGTTCTAAAATTTACAAGCAAATCTATGCAACTTTTAAATATCAAAAAATTTCAGAAATCACATCATAATTACTCTCAACATTTAAACTAATTAATTTCACATCTAAAAGCAATTTAACTCTGATACCAATGAAAGGAAAAATGATAATATATATTATATGACATTAATTAACTAATAATTAAGAGTAAATAAAATGAATAGGGTTTCAAACCTAGAAATCCGTTTACTGCACAGCGAAATAGTAACGTAACCTTATTGAGAGTGTTCCAATTCCACAGACGTATGCACGTCGAGAATCGGACGAAGTTTCTCCTCCAAAAATCACATCAAAAATATCTGATCAACCTAATCTAGAGAAAGAAAACTGAGTCTCACTTTTCCCTCTAAACTTTGAGTGAGAATTCTGAATTGTCTCTAGGAATGAGAGAGGAAGAGTTCTATTTATAGAACTTGAGGCATCACTTGATGAATAGACGCTTTTTGAATGAAACTGCATTTTATTGTCTAAACCCAAAATACTTCTAATTTAATCCTTATACCAAATAACCAATAATTAAGTTGCTCAACTTCATTATATATATTTGATAATTTGAACATCATGGACAGACTAAATTAATCTTTCATCAATAATTACATTCAATGTTGTTAATTATATTCAATGTTGTCTAGGTAAAGAAAATGAAGGGGGAGCAGTCACGAGTTTATGGTGTCACATTTTCTTGCTAGAAAGACATATTCCATGACCAGTTTGGTTAAGTTTCATTTTTTGAATTTGCTCCACAACCATGAGCATTTGATTTTGAACCAATAGGTAGACGATTTAAGATGGTTTCTCAACGTTAAAATCTAGTAAGTTGTCATTATTTTAGGCTTTCGTTGGTATATTTTTAACAAAACTCAGAAAGTTCCTTAGAAAATAATTTTCTTTAAATAAAAATAAATTATTTAGCAAAAAAAAAACAAATATTAATGTGAGAACAAGAATGCTTAAGATGACTGATTAGCAAAAAAAAAGATACAGCTTTGATTCAACTATGGATTTGTATACAGCTCAACTCTGCCTCATTCATTCGTATTAATGTGATTCATACATAATTACATGAAAAGTGAGTGCGGACTGGTATTTCTGTACCTGCAAAAACGATCTCTTGCAATTTGATGACCAGTGGTGTGGTGTGATTGGTCTAGTGGGCAGCACCAACCATCTCATGAACATTACTCTCTTTTCTGTGTTGTTGGATTGATTTCCTGCGATTCATCTCCTCTCTGCAACATACATGCAATCAAACCTCCGGAGTTTACTTACATAACACAACATAAAGAGACATGTTAACTTAGTGCATCGGCAATGTCTAAAAACTTCTCTCAAACTATGCCAGTGAGTACACAAAAGGTCCTTCAAATCTTCCTACTCATGACAAAATAATGCATAAATGAATTTTAAGTAAACCATACAAATATTAATGTGAGAACAAGATTGCTGCACCATTGCACATTTAAATTTCTGGTTCAACTGTCACCAGATCATTGAAATAACAGTCAAACAAATGACCCAGTGCTACAGCATACAACTACTGCATTTTGAAAAAACAAAAAATAAGTTGAATAACTAAACACTACCTATGAACCCACTAAGTAGAACTCACCCTTAAAAACCAGCTTATAAGGGAAAGGTGCCTAATGGGCCATAAACCACCAACCAATCACATACTTGGTCGATGTGGGATCACAACCCCAACTTATCTCATACTAAGTTGAACTCTAACAGAGATCAAAATAAAAGCTACAGTAATTAATTTCAGACCTAGAAAGCAGGAAACATGCATCCATTAATAAAAAGAATGGAGTTTGAATTTGTAATTCAAGCATAGATTGAGCAAAAGTAACCTGAGACAGTTCAAGATTGAATCATATTGAAGAATCGCAATGACTTTTCGTTTCCTTTCTTTTCGGAATGCTCTATGCCGTTTTACCACAGGCAACTGCTTGATCTCCTTGGCTTCCATTAATTCTTTGGCAATTGCCAAATCTGTGTCTGGATAACAGGTCAAAAGTCCACGGCCTTGCCCTCTGTAGGTTATCCCTCGGGTACAAACAGAAGAAACAGGAATAGTATTTACCTGTAACCAACATTAGAAACACAGTAGATACGAGTCAAGATCGTGTCAACTATATAAATGTAACAGAGATCAGGTAACGCAAAAAGTTGTTCTTTAACAGATGTCTGGTGTAATTTTAACAAAAATTGATTGCCAAGAAGTTATGTATAATGAAAGGCTATCTGCAATCCAATAAAAATAAAACCAATTCCATTTTATTTACTAAATTTAGCAGAAACTAAACAAATTATTATAAGGCGCTTTATACGTACATCGGTAACTGTTGAATCACCCTTGGAAGCATCATTCGACTTCTTGGACAATCGTCTAATGTCACTATAAGTCAGTATTCCCTCCAGCAAATCATCATCAGTGACAACAAGAACACAATTTTGTTTGCTTTCATGCATGCGGTTCATAGCTTCTTTCAAGGTGACATCAGCAGTAACCTTAACAAAGTTCTTAGACATTGCCCTCGAAACCTGGACAACATCATAAATTCAGTAAATCTTCTAAAGAAAGAGGTATAGAGAGGAGAGAAGAGCACAGCAGCATAGTCAACCCATACATATACGGAACAAGGAGAAATTAAAATTGAAAAATAAGAAGCCCTCAAACCTTCAGATCTTCCAAAATTAAGTCTTCATTATTTGCCTCCTGCTCAGAAGCATTTTCGAAAACACAAAGCTCCAGATCATTTCCACCATAAATTCTTCCCCCAAGGACTTCACCATCATCCTCATTTGAAAGAGTAGAGTAACCCCGCACCAAAGTACGTTTCTCAGAAGGTTCGGTTTCCTTCGGCTGATTGGTCACAGAAGGAACCCAAATTGCTAGTCCAACAGCTCCCTAATTACAAATTCACACGGATATCATTAACAATAAGTTGCCATCAATAAACTATTCAAAAAGACTCATAGGTTTCCTTTCTAGTCTGGGAAAGGAAACATCATATAGAATTAATGTTGGTACATTCGAAATGGGAACAAGTGGACTAGACATTGCACAAAAAATGTGAAGACAGTTTTATTCCATGTTTTTAATTGTGAGCAGGCAGTCAAGAGCTAATCTTTTCTCATCATGAGCTCTAATAGGCAATTTCGATTTAATTTTCTCAGCATCTGCTCCCATACAAAAAAATCAGCCATCGCTAAATTCTCTGTATTTGTCCAGAAAATTCTTTAAAAATTCTGAACTGTTTTATAAGTAAATGAGAAACTCAATTATCTTCAAAGAAATCTGTAGGAAAGTAATTAGATAGGAGTAAATTAAGGTGTAAATATAACAATTTATTCTCTGTATATTTCTTTTCCAATTTTGTATTTCTTCCTAATTTATACTGATGAATATAAATACAGCAACAAGGTCAGAAAATAGAACCTTGCTTTCAAACATACACTCAAATTCTTCATGGTATCAGAGAGTTGATCCATCAGGCTTTGTCGACTTACAAATCCCCTTGCGAAAAATCAAAAGAGTTAATTATGGCTGAAGGAAAGAAAGAAGGCATGGCTGGAAATATGGTTGATCAAAACAGTAGTAAGGTCACCATTACTACAGCCCTTCTCTACAGATCAGCCCAGTTAAACTAGATGGGACCAATTATCTTGAATGGTCCCGATCTTGTTTATTGTTTATTACGGCTCGGAGGCTGCAAGGATACATTCTTGGCACAAAAAGGAGACCAGAACTGGATGATCCAGATTGTAGCACATGGGAATCAGAAAACTCTCTCATTATGTCTTGGCTTATTCATTCCATACAACCATCTATTGCAAAAGGTTATCGTCTGCTAGACAGCTCAGAAAATTTGGGAAGTAACCTCTCAAACTTACTCCCAAGTTGGGAATGATGCTCAAGTGTATGACCTACGGAAGAAGATTCGTGAAACTAAACAATGGGACTTAATAGTATCACAATATTTTGCTGCACTGAGTGGATTATGGCAGGAGTTGGATTACTATCAGGATTTTCAAGCAAGTTGTCCTGCAGGCTCAATTAAATTTCAGAAATTGGCTGAGAAAGAAAGAGTATATGATCTCTTAGCAGGTTTGAATGAAGAATATGATGACATCAGAGTTCAAGTTCTTGGCAGGGACCACACATTTCCCACCTTAAGGCAAGCCTACAATCAAGTGCAACAGGAGAGTAGAAGGAATTCTATGCTGTAACCAGGCACTATTGAGAGATCAAGATTGCTTGTTGATGTTACTTCAAAACCTCCTCTAACCACATCTTTGAAAGACATGGATGGTAGCAGACGTGATTATTGTGGAAAGCCAAAACATATTAAAGAGACATGTTGGAAACTTCACGGACATCTCAACCGTGGCAGCGGAGATAGAAGATCAACTAACCCCAAACGGCAAGCCTACATGTCAAGACAAGTTGATGAGGAGAATTCTGCTTTTAACTCATTTTCCAATGATGAAATGAAAGCACTCAGGTCAATCTTAACCAGATTTGAATCGCCATCATCCAGTAATGTTCCTTCCATTTCTATTCCTTCTTCTAATCTTGCTCAGTCAAGTATTCGACAAACACAATCTGCTTTTCATGCTCTTTCAAATATCTCAAACTCCTGGACTATTGATTCTGGTGCATCGCAACATATGGCACATTCCCGTAATCAAATTGTTGATTATTCCATTGAAACATGTCATGGTAAAGTTCGTATAGCTGATGGTTCTTATTCATCCATTGCTGGAAATGGTTCCGTAAAGTGCAATTCCTCTATAACTTTACCTCTAGCCTTACATGTTCCAAAATTTTCCTATAACTTGTTGTCTGTTAGTGCCCTAACTCGAGATTTAAACTATAAAGTTGACTTTTATCCTTCTTCTTGTGTGATACAAGAACTGAGCACAGGAAAACAATTGGCTATGGTAGAGTGGTGAATGGGTTGTATAAATTGGAGGAATCTGTTACTGGAGAAGCACACTTAGGTGAATCTAAGACTCGTCAACAAATAATTCAATGGCATAAAATGATAGGTCATCCATCTTTTGGTGCATTAAGAAAACGTTATCCCGGTTTATTTAAGAATGTTTCTGTACTTGACTTGTGATGCATGTGAGTTTGCAAAACATAGTAGTGTTTCATATTCTCCAACTAATAATAAAAGCACAACTCATTTTTTGATGATACATTCTGATGTGTGGGGCCCTAGTCCTGTTGTGTCTTTGGCCGAACATAGATGGTTTGTGACTTTCATTGAATGTCATAGTAGAATGACATGGACATATTTTATGCACGCAAAAAATGAGATGCTTTCTTGTTTTCAATCTATTCACAAGATGCTTTCAACACATTTTGATGCCAAAATACAGGTGTGTAGAACTGATAATGGCACCAAATATATGGAGAAATCTTTTCAAAAGTATCTTGAAAAATTTAGGATAATGCATCAAACAAGCTGTGTAAATACAACAGCTCAAAATGGAGTATCTGAAAGGAAAAATAGACATCTTTTAGATGTTGCTAGGGCTCTTATGTTCACCATGAATGTTCCAAAAATCATTTTGGGGAGATGTTGTTCTCACTGCTACATACTTAATTAACAGGATGCCTCTACAAACCATTAATTTTAAATGCCCCTTAGAGCTAGTGACAGACAAATTATCTTATATTGTTGCTCCTAAGATTTTTGGTTGTGTATGTTTTGTACATAAACACAATGGGGGAAAACTTGACCATAGAGCATTAAAATGTGTATTTATTGGTTATTCAACTACAAAAAAAGGATATAAGTGTTATCACCTTTCAACCAGAAAATTTTACATGAGTATGGATGTGACATTTCGAGAACAGGAATCCTACTTCTCATGGATAACCTTTGCAGGGGGAGAATGATATGCATAAATGAAATGCTGATTTTGTTGAGATGAGAATACCTATGCCACTTGATGAGCCTATATAAAATGTTAGTGAACAGGGAGACAATAACCAAGTTGTTAAACAAGTGGGTGTGAGAGAATTTAGGGAATTGATAGTAACGTGCAGATGGAGTTGGAAGATTAGACAAGCTTGACTTGTTGAGATATTCTTGTAGAAAGACCGTTGCCACCAATCTACCTAGGTAAGAGACAATACCGGTAACCTCAATTCCAATTGAGGACAGCCCACGTATCTCTCAAAATCCTTCACAAAATTTCTCTGATCTTGATACACCAATTGCTCATAGAAAAGTTGTTCGTTCTTGTACTAGTTTTCCTATAGTTCACTTTGTATCTTACGATTCACTCTTAGCATTCTATAAAGCATTTTTATCCTCTCTCGATTCTGTGTTCACACCACAAAATTGGAAGGATGCACTCAATGATGAAAAATGGTAATTGTCTATGGAGGAAGAAATGAAAGCCTTGGTAAAAAAAGAAACATGGGAATCAAGGAAAAAGCAAGTAGGATGTAAGTGGACTTTCACAATCAAGGCAAATGGAAGAAGAAAATCAAGGTTCGAGGCAAAAGGCTTCACGCAAACACAAGGCATTGACTATCAGGAGACATTTGCTCCAGTTGCAAAGATGAATTCTATCAGGCTCCTCTTGTCTTGTGCTGCCAATCTTCAATGGGAACTTGAACAGTTATTTCTGTATTGATAGACTATAAGCCACCACCACAAGCAGCCCAAGGCCTACAATCAGGGATCAATATAATAGACGCATGAAGAGAGGCTTTCCACGAGTTGGACTTGCTGGTGATGGACCTAAAGGAGCTAAAAGGTAATATGGGTGTTGACAAAGTTAATAATAGCAAATGTTATATATTGTAAATGAAAGCGTGTAGGGGACCATGTCATTTTTTGGGTGAGCATTTCCTTCTTTAGGGTTTGTTGGAGTGACGTAGCCACTCAAATGTTGTTGTGATTCTTGATATTGTTATAAGAATACACTCTGCAATCTTGCCAGCCATTATTCTGTCTACCTTCTCATTATTTCATACAATAGTTTTTACAAAAACGTCATTAACTCATCAACTCAATCAGGCTAATAGAATTTGATTCTATCAAATTGGTATTAGAGCAAATTGGTATCAGAGCAATTCGATCCCAATGTCAAGTTCAACCATGGAATCTCGCCTTGTCACCATAGAAAAAGATCGAAAAGAGATGAAGTTGCAGCTAGTCGAGTGCTACACAAATTTGAAGTTGGTCTTTCAACAAATGAAAGAGTTAAACCTCCAAATTCGATCTCTTGCCACAGATCTAACCTCGAAATCAAGCGGTTCATCAATCTTTGTTGGAGCCATTAACAAGGCGGTACAAAAGGGTGCTCAAGAAATGACGAAACAATCACCAGAATCAGAACCTGACCCTCAGAAATTCAAGGTTCAAGCGAGTGAGGGTGGAGACAAGATGTCTCTGTGTATGGCGGCCAATGAAGAGGTAGTGAAGAAGATTAACGTGGGAGTAGGCTCACTGGTCCTCATAGCAGGGAAAGGAGAGAAAGTGGAAGTGTTTGATAGAGTAGGAGTTCATGAAGATGAGACAAAGCCGGCAGATGTGAGAGTTATCGAAATGGGGGATTGTTTGGGTAAGAAGGAGAACATGGCACTGTTAGATTTGGGAAAAAGGAAGATGACACGCATAAGGCTAAAAAAACACAAAGGTTTAATGTGGGTTTTATGTTGATAAGTGGAGGACCTTTGTTTTTTAGCAATCAAAGGACCTTATTTGACCCAGGAATTGGAAATTGTTGTGGACAACAGTGGGGTTTGGAAAATAGTGGGACAAAAGTTGAGGCTAAAATTATTAGGGGTTTTATTTTAATCATTGTTGAGTAAGATGAGTATTATAAGGGTGGTACTCTTGCCAGAAGCAGTGTCGATCATGTAAGCACAAGGAGATCAAGTCCTACCATATTCGTTTTTTTATTAACTTATGGTGAAAGCCTAAAACATGTTAGTTATCCCTCACCTTCATTCTCTCTGCTTCTTTTTTTATGGCCACCAGCTCTCATGAGAAGCATCTCGACTATACTCCTTGGTTCTCTACAGCCAATCTTTTCCATGCCAGTTGGTGGTATGATTATCATTTTCTTAGCACCCAACCGTGGTGCAATAACTACTTGCAGGGGAGACCATGGTTTCGATAGCAGTTTCTTTAATTTCATCGTTGCCGTGGAAGATGTGTATTTTGAGTTTCATATGTTTGGAGATGAAGAAGTTGGAGGATCTGAAAAAGCAGAAGCTATGAATTTCATTCACCAAATAGGATGGTTTTTTGAAAAAATCAATTGAAGTGTGGATTGGGTGATTTATGTCCTAACTCATATCTCTTTTCTTTTAGATGGTTCAAGTGGCTATTGGACTCCTCTTTGAACCATGAATGGTGTGCGGTGATGAGTAAGCTTCTCAATATCTTGCTCAATGTTGTTAGGAGAAGAGAGAACTCGCCTAGTAAGATAGCCTTGTTAGAAATGGGCATTCCTTCATAAAGTTGTACAAAGAAATTCCTGGCTATTGGTGGAGCTACTCGTCAAATATGTCCCTCAAAAAAATGCTTTTTGGAACAATATTGCGGTTACTGGAACCTCTAATGCCCCTGTCCTTGTCGGTTTAACACTTCTCCACATTGCAGCCGGATCCAAAGATGTATTGGATGCATTAACTGATGATCCTGATTTGGTGGAATTTGAAGCAGGAAGGAATCCTCAAAACAACAAAAGCTCCACTCCTAGAAGTTACACATGTTGGCGAAACCACTATTCACACATCCACCTAATGCAGAAGAAAATCAACAAAAGACCAACCATGGGTCAAGTATTGATCTACATTTTTGGAGTTGTTTCATATACGGACAACAACCAACAACATCAAAGAATGAGCTTTGAGATGGACGAGGCTTGTGCATGTACATATTCAATAATTTTTTGTTCTATTTCCTAGATTTCTATTGTTTTGAAGCTAGTATAACGCTACAATTTTGCTTATATTAAAGCAAATTTATCCGAGAAAACCAGGTTGAGAAGGTTAAAAAAAGATTTTGACCTTTGAGACAGTTGGGTTGGATGGGAAGCAAAACTTTAGTGGAGCTTTATGTTCAAGATTGGGCAATGAGGACCCAACAATTAAGTGTTTTGTCACAAACAAAGTTCCTTCATTACTATAGACAACTTCTGCCGTCACAAAAGCTTGCATTTATAAATTTCAGGTTAAAGCTAAAAAATTTGGGTTTGCGGTATTTTTGAGTTGTTTGAGGTAAATTGTTCCAAGTACGCACAAGCTTGGAGAACTAGCTCAATGTTTTATTCTAACAGATGTAGTGGTGAATTCAGTAAACTTAAATATATTCATTTGACAACTCCCCATTTTTCTCATGATTTTTCTTATGGTTCTTGCGCTTGGGAGCATGTTGAAGCTTCTGCCAACCATTTTTTGACAAAAGCAATTGGCTTCCTTGTTTTTGCAAGACAGCAAACTGTCGATGGATGGGAACTACTTATAAGGCGGATGCATTTACTTTACTTTGAACCTCCCTGGGAGTCTGCAGAATCTCTTTTAGAACTCCCACCTTAAGGTCAAGGTGCTTTTCAAGGGAGGGAGTATTGATAGACTAGAAGCCACCACCATAAGCAGCCCAAGGCCTGCAATCAGGGATCAATATAATAGACTCATGAGAGAGGCTTTCCATAGTTGGACTTGCTGGCGATGGACCTAAAGGAGCTAAAAGGCAATATGGGTGTTGATAGAGTTAGTAATAGCAAAGGATTATCATATATTGTAAACGATAGCGTATAGGGGACCATGTCATTTTTGGGTGAACATTTTCTTCTTTAGGGTTTGCTGGAGTAGCGCAGTCACTCGAATGCTGTTGGGATTCTTGATATTGTTATCGGAATACACTATGCAATCTTGCCAGCCATTATTCTGTCTACCTTCTCAT
Source organism: Breynia disticha f. nivosa (assembly GCA_948193385.1). Taxonomy (NCBI): domain Eukaryota; kingdom Viridiplantae; phylum Streptophyta; class Magnoliopsida; order Malpighiales; family Phyllanthaceae; genus Breynia; species Breynia disticha. Next base: position 11,873 of record CANYCX010700951.1, read on the forward strand.
TATTTTATACAACAGTTTTTACAAAAACTTCATTAACTCTTCAACTCAATCAGGCTAATAGAATTTGATTCTATCATATTCCTACATGGAGAATTAGAGGAGGAAGTGTATTTAGAGATTCAGCCTGGCTTTACTTGCGCCCAGACCGAAGGGAAAGTATGTCGCTTAAAGATCACACGATGTTTGTGAAATATACAAATAGACATATAGCCGTCCTCATTGCTTATGTTGATGATATGGTTGTGACAGGTAATGACTGATGAAATAGCTAAATTAAAGTGTTTGTTGGCCACTGAATTTGAAATTAAGATCTTGGAAATATATCCTCGATCTATTAGAGAAACTGGAATGTTAGGTTGCAAATACACCTATTGAAGTCAATCACAAGTTGGGCGATAATGAAGCTGAACTTGTTGACTTGGGGGAATATCAAAGGTTGGTTGGAAAACTAATTTATTTGTCTCATGTTTAGCCTGACATTGGTTATACAATGTCTTAAGTTAGTTCATGCATAAACCTAGGACTACTCATCTTGAAGCTGTTTTTAGAGTCCTGCGGTATCTTAAATCTAGTCCTGGAAAGGGATTATTATTCACTAATAATGGGCATCTTACTGTAGAAGTATTCTCAGATGCAGACTGGGCTGGCTCTCGAGTTGATAGGCGGTCAACTTCAGGCTATTGTATGTTTCTTGGTGGTAGTTTAGCCACTTGGCGTAGCAAGAAACAGGGTGTAATAGCAAGATCAATTTCAGAAGCTGAATATAAAGTTGTTGCTCAAACTATTTGTAAGCTCATGTGGATTAAACGAATGTTAGCAGATCTGCATCTTCTAAAACAAGAGTTGGCTACTTTATACTGTGATAGAAAGGCGGCAATTGAGATTGTTCATGATCCTACCCAACATGATCAAACAAAGCATATAGAGATTGACAGGTTCTTCATTAAAGAAAAACTAGATGACAAGAGCCTGCAACTCAAATATATCAAGACTCAAAATCAATTGGTTGATGTTCTTACTAAAGGGTAAAGTTGTAAGGTGTTTCATTCCTTGGTTTGCAAGATGGGTATGCAGGACATTCATACATCTTGAGGGAGAGCGTAGGGAAATAATTAGATTGGAGTAAATTAAGGTGTATATACAACAATATATTCTCTATATATCTCTGTATTTTCTTTTCCTATTTTATATTTCTTCCTAATTTATATTGATGAATACAAATAGAGCAACAGGGTCAGAAGAAAGAATAACTCTGATTGCAAACATACACTTAAATTCTTCAAAATCACTAATTTATGGTTCAGACAAAAATATAGAGGACAAAAAATTTCTGCATACTTAAACAATGTAATGGTTTCGGTCAATAAATACAATTAGTATGATAGTTTCTAAATTAATAAATAATTAGTATTAAAATATGTTAAAAATAATTAGTATTAATAATTAGTATGATAGGTTCTAAATTAATAAATAATTAGTATTTAAATTAGTTAAAAATATGTTAGGGTCTTTGGAGTTCTATATATAGGGACATTGATAGAGGGGATTACTTAGTTATTAGTTTTGGCTCTTTGAGCTTAGGAGAGTTGATAGCCTCTCGAATTGCTATCTTTGAGGAGAGTGGTAGTCTCTCGAATGCTACTAGTAGTCACTTCTTGTCTTTTATCACACTGTTCTTACCCTTGTTCATCATTTTGAATGTTCTACAATAAAATCAGTAGTTATTTGCTGGTTTCAATCTTTATTTTCTGATTTCTATTCCTATTTCATTAAATTATGGGTTGGGATCTTATCATAGTATCCATAAGAACAACCATTAGTGAAGATCATGTTATGATGATCAGAAAATGCTTAATTTTAGATTATGTACCAGGACAAAAAGCTTTGACAAAGCCTATATATTGAAAATGGTAAAAAAAAAAAAAAGGTATTAATTGAAGATCCTGAGGACTTACCATGAGGGGTAGGATTATCCTGTAATCTTTTGTCAGCTCAAAAAGAAGTAAAACTGATGTCAAAGGCACTGAACAAACTGATGCTAAGGTAGCTGCCATTCCAACCTATAGAAGCAAAACATAAGCACTTCTAATAAATTAAAATGCACAACAAATCCTGTCACATGATGAAATTGGGAACCAATGTATTCACTCAAAAAGTAATAAACAAATGACCATAGTTACCAATGCATATGCTTGTGGCTGAGCAACTGCGGCATTCCCTGGAATAGCAGTATTTATGAGTTCAGCTGCTGAACCCCCAAATACAGCTCCAACAGCAGCACCGATCATCAAACTCGGTGCATAAAGCCCACCTACAAGCCCTGATCCCTTACATAGTGCTGTCGCCACAACTTTGGCTGCTGCTAGTTGTGTTAACAACCAGATTCCTGGAGCTGATGCACTTTTCCCGGTATGTAGAATCTCTTCTACATTTGTGAAACCCCAATACAATATTCCAGGGTACCTAAGAGCAATTATGCCAGCACCCAAACCACCCAGGGCAGGACATACAACGGAAGGAAGACCAAATTTTCCCTTTATAAACTCAAAAAAGTCGGAGAACCACGCTACCAAGCGAGTAAAGGCAACACTTACAACACCACATAGCATGCCCAAAATAAGGTACAGAGGCAATTCTGGGGAAAAAAAAACATCAAAGGAAAATAAAGAAAAGGTTGTATCAAACAGTCAAAAGGTCCTAGCCTCCTACCATGATCATGTTTGACTAATATTACTTAATTATGAATAGAGCAGACATGTGAGCATATAATTCCCCAAATCCGAAAAAATGATACAGCAGATTTCGGGAGAAAAGAGAATCTGCTCTCAAAATAGATCAATAAAACAAGAATATAAAGCGCACACAAATAAATAAATAAATAGTAAAAAGTTAAAAAAGAAATACCAGCAGCGGATTTCAAGTCATATGTTGGCACTGTAAAAGCAGATTGTGTCCCGAGTAAAGCATTTGATACAGTTGACGATATCACTGAAGCTAATATTATCATCGCAGTTGTAAAAGGAGGTGAATTTTCAGCACGGAGAGGCCTTAGCACTGTTTCAATTGCGAAAAAGCAACCAGCAACAGCAGCATTGAAACCTGAGTGTGGAAATCAGAGTGAATAGTATTAGTCATTGTTATCATATTAGCATAGTTAGTAAAGTTAGCAAATTAATGTTGTGAATCAGTAAAGAAATTCCTCGATAAGTTGTACCTATAAAATGTGTATAACTCTACCATTGTCTATACACTAAAAAACTTCAACTTGGCAAAAAAAGTCGACTCAGCACAGTCATCCATAGGTCAGTCAGTCGTTGGTGAATCTAATGCACTTAAAATCACCACTACAATATTGAATGAAAAAGAATTTTTTCAGGTGGTCACATTCTGTTGTGATGTATTTGAAAGGCAAGAAGTATGCGTATCTTACAAGAAAAGTGGAAACCTAAGGAAACATCCCCAAAATATGAAGATTTTGAGGCAGAAAACTCTTATAATGACCACATAGCCACAGGCAACATCAAAAGCAAACTTAGCGAGTATTTCAAGAGAACTAGGAGCACATCAAGGTGTTACGTGACTTATTTATTTACTTTGTTTTATTGTTTTATTTCAGATTTTGTCAGTTCAGTTTCTTAGATTACGTTAGTTTGGTTTGGTCAAATTTAGAGATTAGGTTTAGAAGTGTTTGAGTTTATTTAGAGATTAGCTTTAGAAGAGTTTGAGTTTAGTTACAAGTCTATTTAAGTTATGTTATGTGCTATTATAAGGGCAGCTTGCCCCATCAATGAATATGACGTGAAATTCAACAGAAAATCAAAGCGATAGACAACTCTCTCTCTCGAGCTTCCGGATAGGCTAGCTCTCTATACTGAGCTCTAGTGATCACCATTGCTCCTCACCGTAACCATCCTGTGACGAGATCCAAGTCTGGGGCTCATAACAACTTGGTATCTGAGCCAACCATCATGAGGGACGACAATAATCAGATTATGAATGCGCTCCAGTAATTGACAACAAGGCTGGACATATTGGCAGAAGAAAAGGCTGCTCTTTCGGCCAAATTTGACGCGTTGACAGTAGGGCTGTAAATGAGCCGAGTCGTTCATGAACGGCTCGGTGTTCGGCTCGTGTAGGGCTCGTTGATAACTCAGCTCGTTAATAAATGAGCCGAGCTTGAACAAAATTTGAAGCTCGTTTAAATAAACAAGCCGAGCTTGAACACATAGGTACTCGGCTAGTAAGCTCGTGAACGTACTCATTTAGGAGGCTTGTTTTAGGCTAGTGAACATGTTCGTGAACAAACTCGTTAAAGCTCGTGAATATGATCATTTACCAGACTCGTGAACAAGCTCAAATGCTAAACTCACTTAAGTATAAATATGTAGTAAACATAATTATTGTATTAGTTAAACTATAAATTTACTTTAAATGATATAAGTTTATAGTTCAACATATTTAGACTTGTGACTAAATTAATTTATTTAATTAAAATTTTAATATTTAATTTCATAAATTGATTAACTCATTATAATATGATAAACAATAATTATTTATAATTAAATTAATAAATTTATTTTGTAAATAAATATTTTAATATTTAATTTCCAAAAACCGAGACCAAGTTTCCAAATTTCAGTTTTGATTTTTCTAAAAACTGAGACTGGGTTTCCAAAATCCAGTTCAATTTCTCCAAAAACCTAGATCGGGTTTCCAAAATCTGGTTTCGGATTTTCCAAAAACCAAAACTAGGTATTGGACTATATAATTAATTCAACCCTACATCCAAAGACATAACGACATTGTTGCAGCCCTACTCTCAACTCCCGCTCACAGTTTCTCCTCCCCCACCCAACCCATCAAGCGTCTTCTCTCCCACCCAAACCACAAATTTTTGTCAACCACTGCCTCTGCCACTGCTGCCTCGTCCTCGACGGAGACAACACCTTCGACCACCAACAACTCCTCGACTCAACTCGCAACAGTAAGTAATTTTAAATTTTCCAAATTATATTAATTTTAAGTTTTCCAAATTATAGAAGATTATTTTGAAAAATGCTAGATTACATGTATTTGTTCTTGAGTTTTGGAAGCATGATGGAGGTTTTGTCAATGAGTTTTCTGGATTATACAATTATGTGATCTGATTGGAAGCAATATGATTTTCGCTAATTTACAATTTGTTTATCCTTTTTCTATACTTGGGCGTACAGAATCAGTTGTCCAACAATTAATGTACACTGCTTTACTCCAGTTTTCTTTATTTTCCATGGATTTGTACTTTTCCTATGATGCTTCTGTTATTTAGGAAACTATTTTGTGTAGGTTTTCTTTATGAAAGTTCACTCTATGGAAGATTCAATTGATGTCACTCCCAATGAGCAGCCTAAAATACTCCAATTGAAGTTGACAAAAAAGAAACATCGTAGAATCTTTTTGAGAAGCAAAAAAGGAGGAAAACATCAAAAGTTTGGAAAGAATTCAAAAAAATTACTTTGAAAGATGGAACTACAAAGGCAAAATGCATCCATTGCAAGGCACAACTTACTCTTAACAAAGGTTGACCAACCACACAGTTCAATAAGCACTTAAAGATTTGTCTTACCAAGAAAATAAATGCAAGAGGGCAACAACTTTCAGTTGGGGGAATTTCAAGTCAATCAAATAGTATTAGTACGGTCCAGAATTTCAAATATGATCATGCAAAGATTAGAGATATTTGTTCTCACATGATTATGGTGCATGGGTTACCTTTTACTTTTATGGAATATGTTAAATCTAAAAATGAAAACTGTCACATCTTTCTATAAAAGAATTAGTAGAGCAACAAGTAAAAATGATAGCTTTAGCATTTATGAACTTAAAAAGAAGAGAAAAAAATTATTGAAAAAGTGCTAATAGAGTTAATGTAACCACTAATTTATTGAAATTGGATTAAAATATTCAGTATATGATTGTTACTGGTCACTTTGTTGAATCTGAATTTGTGTTGCAAAAGCATATATTGGGATTTGTTGATGTTCCTCCTCTTTATACTGGAATTGTTGTTTGTGATGCACTTAAAAAATGTTTAGTTGAGTGGGAAATAGATAGTAAAGTTTGGAGTGTGACTGTGGATAATGCTTCTTATGATGATGTTGTTTTTAACCTTCAAAGAGATTTGGAACTAATTCAAAAACTTACTTTGGATGGAATGTTTTTTCATATGAGATGTGTCAACATTTTGAATATTTTGGTACAATATGGTTTGTAAGCGATTGATGATATTCTTCATCATGTTCAAGAAAGTGTGAAATTCATATGAAAATCAGTTTCGAGGTTGCAAACAATTAGTGAAATTGCTAAGCAACTTAAATTACCAAAAAACGAAGCTTATCTAAAATTGCTCTACTAGATGGAATTCTACTTTTACGATGTTGGCCATTACTATTGAATTTAAAGATATTTTTCCTCGATTTAAATAAAGAGAGGAGTTTTATAATTTCTTGTCTTCAGATGAGGATTGGAAACAGGCTCGTGTTGTTTATTCCTTCCTTAGTGATTATAATAAAGTGAATAATGTGATTTCGAGAAGTGAATATCCAACATCAAATTTATTCTTACCTCACTTGTGGAAGATAAAGAAAGTGATAGATAATGCAAGTGCAACTAGCAACAATAGCAATGATTTCTTAAAAGAAATTGAGGCGAATGAAAGTGAAGTTTGATAAGTATTGAGGTGATAGTAATATTTTGATATCGATGACTGTTTTGTTGAATCCTACAAGAAAGATGCAGTTTTTGAATTTTTGCTTCAAAAATATATATGGCTTAGAGGAGGTTAAAGATCGTGTGGAAGAAGTATGTAGTATTTTGTATAGACTGTTTGAAGAGTATGTTAATGTTCATCAAACAAAGATTGTTAAAATGCAATCAATGCCATAGAAATCTAAAGAAAAATCTTCAAATGTTGAGACTTCTTGTGAAGAAGATAATTTTGGTAGAAGTGATGTGTTGGAAATATAGATTTCTTTAAATTTGTGCAAAGAAAA
>CANYCX010700958.1:0-14270 GCA_948193385.1 Breynia disticha f. nivosa
TTGGTTGAGGTTGTTTAGAAGACCAATTTATGTGGGTGTTTAGAAGGGTGGAATTAATTTCAGTTTTAAAGAAAATAAATGAGATTTTGTGAAGGAAGTCGGAGGAATTAAGATATCGGTTAATTGTGGACTGGATAGAATTGTGATATTCTATCGTAATAAGACTAATATGCGAGTTAGAGTGAGTTAGTAATTAAGAAAGAGGTGAATTTAATGGAAGGAAAGAATTAAGAAAGAGAAAAGAGAAGAGAATGGAGATTATATGGATATATCATTATATTAGCATCATTACATTATAATTTAATGAGTATATTGATGTATTTATGATTAATACGCATTTTAATTATGTATAGGAGGATCTAAAAAGGACGAAGTAGGAGGTTCCAAGTTGGGGAATTAGTCGAGCACTGTAAGGTAAGTGACTCGAGCGCAACTCTTATTGATTGTGTGTATTGTATGTAAATTGTGTGATTGGATGTGATAATGTGTTATATTTTGATGGAATGGTGTATTTATTATGTTGATTGTTTTGTATATGAACTTGATGGGTTGATTGATGTGAGTATAGTTGGATTATGTTGAATTGAGGATGCGATTGCGTGTAGCTGTGTTATGTTGTGAAAATCTTGCGATTATGTATTATGGTAATGATTTATGTGATTATGTTCTCATTGTGCATACATTTGGGAGCATGTAGAAGATTAGGAAATGGCTCTTGAGAGTAAGAATTAAGAGGGGGAGGGTTACTGGCTCTTGAGAGCAGATTAACAGTCGTATATAAAACATACGTACTGTGACACAGTGGGAATTCATTCACATATATGGTGATTGAATGTGTCTGGCCATCTGCAGGCATTAATCTGGCCAATTGCGGGCATATTAAATTTATGGACCATAGTAACCGTAACCATAACTCCCGGCCGATACGGCCCGTTTGCAAACGACCTCTAGAATGGCCAAGTGCGGGCTTAATTAAGTTTTGGGTATATATGAGCATATTAGCTAAGGCATTGGGGACATATGCAAATGCATTCTCATAAGTTGTGATTGTGGTTTGTATAGCTTGTTGAAGTAGTATGAATTATTTTGGATTTTGGCATAGTTTGGTTTGATCATATGATGTATGATTGTTTATTTGCTGAGTTGGATTTGATGGCTGAAGTGAGAGTTTGAAGTTGTAATTGTTTGCAGAAATGTGTGCATTTGAGTTATAATGAAAACAAGTGAAATGATCAAATGTAAAGTGCAGAATGCTGAAAACAGGGGATGTGAACGGTTTGCCAAACGGGTTGCCAAACTGTTTTACAAACTGTTTCGATAAATTTCTGCAAGTCAGAACGTTCGAATGGGATGGAGAACGGTTTAGATAAACCGTTCCCTAAACCGTTCGGATGGATGAGGCATTTTCGTATGACCAAACGGCTTGGAGAACGGTTAGACAAACCATTTCCCAAACCGTTCGGTTATACCAAGAAGTCAGAATGACCAAACGGTCTGAAGAACGGTTTAACCCAAACCGTTCCTCAAACCGTTTTATTCTTGCACACTCCAGAACACCCAAACGGGTTGCCGAACGGTTTGGAAAACCGTTTCCCAAAATGTTCGGTTACAAAGGCTGGATTTCCAAATGAGCGAACAGTTTAATGAACGGTTAGACAAACCGTTCCTCAAACCGTTCGACACTGTTCAGTTCACCATAAAATTTATTAATTGAGGAATGATTGGTACTCATGCATGGTATGATTGTTATGATTAAGTGAGTGCCTGTTGCTTGGTAAATCAATTTAATAATATTATGGCTAAATATACGAGTGTTTGTGAGTTGACCATTTTGGTTATGTCGCTTACTGAGTTTTAAAAACTCATGCAATTTATTGCCTGCAATGCTCGGTAGGACTGTGAGATCGTGTTTTGGGCGAGAAGTGTTCCGTGCACGAATTTTGAAGCTGTTAGATACAACCCGAGGTGTGCAGAACTCTTCCTGGATTAGGATTGGATTTTCCAGTCACATGACAGATGCATATTATTAAATGTATTTTGCTGGGTTAGTACTGAAAACGGAAATCATCAGGATTTCTATTTCTTTTCTAACTTGGAAAACTGTTTGTAAATTTTTGTAAATATATATGTATTGTGGTTTAAAAATCAGATTTGATTTATGTCCTTCAACTTTTATTGATTGTTATTATTTGTAAATAAAATTCTAAAACAAAAACTTGATTTCTAGATTTAAGTATCACTTGCAGGAGGGAAGTATACGTGAGTGGTATTTAAATTCGGGGGTCACACATGGAAATGGAGTCTCATGTACAAAAGTTACTGAACAAAATTTCAATCCTGTGTGTAACAATTTCAATGCTAATCCTTCTTCTCCTTTACCTCCAAACTCCTAAAACATGCATACCCCCAACACTCCCTTTACTGAACCCCACCTCCTTTTTCCCTCCTCTACTTGGCACCCTTCCCTCCACAACCCTTTCCTCTCTCCTTCCTCCAAACTCGCCTTCTCTGGAATTCCTCCTCCTGGGTTTCCCGTGTCCACTCCCTCTCCTCTATCTTCCTCTCCTTCGGCTTTTCTCAAATATGTACAAAACCTTAATTAACTCAAATCCTAGAAGTGAAGTACCTTCCAAATGAAACAAAGAAAGAGACATGTCTTCAGAAAAAATAATAAAAAAATATGTGGGAGTTATTTTCTCACCCCACAAATTTGTTAACTCAATTAAGGAGCTCCTACAATTTTTATCTAATGAGCCAAAATAAGGTGTCTGTTGGAGTTTCATTATGCACTAAAAATTGTCAAAATAAAAGAAGGAGCCAAAATAAGGATGCTGTTGGGAATGCTCTTAGCTGCACAACAACCAATCCATCTAAGAGGAGATAAAGTCGGCTGATTAGATGAAGAGAATACTCCAACGTGTGCACCAAGGGGTTACGTCTTTGGGATAGAGGTAAGATCCTTGTCACACTGGGAATCAACTCTTGGAGGAAGAACTACTTCTATTTCAACCACTGAAACTCGTTTATTAATGCCTACAGAGAGGATTATTTCCCTGCCGACTTAGATGCATGGAAGGTTTTTTCCCTTTTATTTCTATCATATAGATAAATGACAAGGGTTTTAGTATGCACTGTGTCTCCTCACTAATGTGAATGACTAGACAACACATCTCAACTTGTTTCTGCTTCATAAAAGAAGGAGCCAAAATAAGGAAGGGCTCTGTAGAGTTCTATTTTAGGGCATAACATTATGGTTGTTCTCTCTCTTTTCAATCGAGCTTCCTCTCAATTACATTGATCCTCTTTTGATCGAGAAAAAAAGTTCTAGAGGAATCTTCCATTCATATCAATTTGGGTTTTTCCGAACAAACACGGTAAGAGAGAGAAAAAATAAAATAATTTTACTTGAATTAAAACTTATCATAATACTAATGAAGTTAGGATTGTAAATACAACTTTCATTCTTTTAAAATACCTAACCCAACTGTGACATCTTAGAATTTATTTTACAGGAAATGACGATTGAAATTAATGTTTTTTGTATTAAAATGATGAAAAATAAATGTTTATATTTAGATATATGAAGGTTGATATAAGGTGTATATTAAATAACCAAAGAAAAGGAGAATGCTGAAAATCAGAGAAGTACGCGCAATGGGAGGAAAGTACACGTAGTGAGCACGACCACGCATACTTTGCTGTCCACCACACATTCTTCATGGATTCTGGGAAAAAATATAACTTTGCTCGAGTCAACCGACATTCAAGAACTTTCATTTTAAACCTACAGAGAAAACATCAAAGGAAGCTGAGAAACATTAGAAGGATTTGATCTTGAGGGAGAGGAAGTGATTTAACAAGAAAAATTTTCAATTCTTGCAAGAATCCAAGTCAATAAGGCAAGGTTGATGTTAGGTTTACAAAGAGGTTATGAAGAGTATAATGAATTGATGATTGAAAGTGTTAGAACTGAAATTGATGTTGGAAATTCTTGTGATTAAGTGTTAGAAAGTTGAATGATTCTTTGTGTATGAATTAGAAGATGAAAATTATGATAAGAATGGATTGTAGGAATATTACCTTATGAAGGAAATTGTTGGAAATGTTGACATATGGATGATTTAAGGATAAAAAATGATGCTTTGATGATTCTAAGTAAAGAATCAATGTGTGAATGATTAGTTAATGAATTTTATATGATTAATTACGTAAAAGAGTATCTGTACGACGACTGAGTGGATTTTGATTTAGTGTGTAAATTGCCAATTTTGCTTACATTCGAGGTAAGTGTTCTTATGCTTACTGAATTGGTTCATAAAATAATTCTTATGTAAGATTGTAGCTTTTCTTTAGGCTTATATAGTTGCAAATATAGTTGGCCTATAATGTTGTGATTGAGAGTGCTATATATGGATGAACCATATTGAAAATTATATGTTTATGCCTATATGTCTTAGTTGACATATGATTGACATTTATATGTTTTAGTGAACATATGGCTGATTATTGATTGATTGTTGAAAACCATATGTTTGCTTAATGATTATGAAAAGTATTGGATTGCTTATTGAGCATGACAGTGATATTGAACTGATGAGTTGACTATGGATTGATGACATTCTTATTTTGTTGTGTATAAGTATGCTCTTTTGATTATAATTGACATATGGTTGCTAATATGTTGATATTAAGGCATGCGTTACTTTGTGATATGTATATAAGCATGTATTGCTTATTGAGCATACTTGATTGAGTTTGAGACATATGAATGCATTGTACATTCATTGTGTGACATTGAGATTGATACCCTAGGCTAGGTCTGAAGATTATTCCAAGAGAGATCTCGATGTTGGTCTGGGATCGATGATGTTCTGAGCTGGGCTCTATGTCATACTAGGTGCAATGCCAATTTGGGACCGAGGGAAAAATGAAATGAAAAGAAAAGAAAAAGAAAAGAGAGTAATAGCCCAGGGCGTATCGCTTGTGATTGCATTGTCATCCATATGTGCATATCTTATTTGCATTCATATTTAGCATGCATGACTATTATTTTCTGAGATATGAATGCTTGTATGAGATATCTGAGTATTGTATGATGAGTGGAAAATGTATGGTTTATTTTGAGTACATGAATGGTATATATATACTTTGATTTGAATATGATGATATGAGCTATGGTATGTTGAAATTCATTTGTTATACATAATGGATGTTATAAACAAATGTGCAAAAGTGTGATAACTTGAAACATTACTGATGAGAAATAAGTGTGAATGGTTGAACATGTTTGATGGTATAGCACGATTGTGCTAGAGGAAAATCAAATCTTGTACTGAGATACTGATTTTCTATGCGCTCATTTAAAACGATAAAATATGAATCTATTGTTCTATAAGATACTTACTGAATATTGAGAAATACTCACCCTTTGTTTGAATTGTCTAAATGCTGCGCAGGATGCTGATAGCTACCACTGGACCATAGCTGCAGTGATCTTACGCCAGAGGGATATGGTTAGAGGTCGAGCTCCATGTTTTGAGTGCTTCCATTTTTGAGTTTTTTACATATTTGTACTGTATTGTAAATGTTCATATTTTGAGTTTGAAACATTTTCAAGCTTAGTTTTGTTTATACTGTAAAAACTCTATGATACTTATATTTTGGACCGAGTGTTTTTATGATATGAACATTTCAGTTTCTTTCTCCTCCATTTATGATTTGATTTTATTATCATTTCTCCTATTATATTGTTTTATTAGGAAAAGGGGTTCTAAATTTGAGTTCCACACTAGCTATCCTTCTCTCTCTCCATTCATCTATTTTCTGTGACATACCAAAAAGATTCAAGATTTTAATTCTTAAGGATTTTCTCCAAGAAAACATGAGATCAAGGGACTAATTATAGGACTTAATCATTGTGGTGTCATTGGATTCATGAGTTATTCATCCATTTGGCAGAAATAAGGTGATTAGAATAAATCCTTGTCCTGGCACTAGTTTTGTTGATCTGTGTGTTAATTTTGTTGAGGAATTTATGATTCTTGGAGAGGTGTCTTGAAGGTTGCCTTGAAGTATTTTGAGATAGCAGCTACTTTTCCTGTCCATACATGATCGACCAAGAAGAAAAACAAGGTAAAGATTTAATGTTTCATTCAAGATTCAATTTTTATGTAACTACTTTGATATGTAGGTTTTTGTATTGTTAAAACATATTTTGTTAAGATGCTAAGTGGTTTTTTATGTGTGTCTTTTGATTTTTTTGCTGCCATAGGTTGTTAGACATGTAGAAAACCTAACACTACAAAGCCCATACTAGTCTTAATTCATTTCCATTCATATGGAAACAAGTGACTTGGGATATTTAGAATGTTAATCTCAAAACTTCTAGGTTCTACTATTAGTGTCCTCAACCTTGATACATCAAGTGTTTAATCAACATTCTTGGATCATTTTATCATACATATAGCACATGGCAATACATGAAATGATAAAACAATTCCTCATAATTTTATTAATCAATAAAAATTTACAAACAATGTATTGGGCTAGAGCTTACACTAACAGGGTGAGGCTTAAAGGAAAAGATAGACATATTTGTTTGGATTTTAGACAAATGTCATAGGAACGAGAGTGATATTGTATAAAATATTTGTTGATCTACATTAATGTTCCATAATTGGGGTGTCTCATTCTAGAATGCCAAAAAATATGTACAAAACAGGTGCAAGTACTTGATATTTTTTTCATTCATATCAAGGTAATATAAATTTCCCACAACATAACCTTATCACTATAGTATTAGTCCATATGTCTCGTCAATCACAATAATTGGGTAGAAAAATGACTTTAAGGTTGTTATGATTTATGAGTTGCGACTCATAAATAAATTTACAATTGAAGATGGGTGTATATAGGGTATAGAGTGTTAATTTTAGAAACAAAATAACTGACCCAATGTATGAAACACTAGAAATAAACCTAGGCAACATTAGTTCTACAAGTGTATCTAGCTTTTTAAAATTTATAAACAAAGATCTATCAATCATCCAAGTACTATATTCATGTAATAAAGAGCATGAATGAATATTCATACTATCAAACTCAGAACCTACATTAATTGAGTGAACAAAGTTTACACTTTGTTTTTAAGAGGCGCGATTTCCTACTTAACCAAAATAGGAAGATCAACGTTTGATTGTTTACTATGCATGCATCTAACAAAAAAGGGATATCTTTGAAATCTTTACCCACATTATTAGCAAAATACATGCTTTATAAATTTTTATGCTTATACTTTAACTTGGACTTATATCAATCCAATTCACCATGCAATTTGAAGTATGAATCCTAATTATGATTATTTTTTACAGTAATTTAAATATCAAATGCCTTTATCCCTCTTACTGGTTGTTGAATAACAGATGTTATTCTACCCTTCAAAAGAGGGATTATTCTATAACACCCTAAAATTTATCCCAATTTATGTAAATTTAATTGGAAAATAGAAAAAAAAAGCACAAGATAAGTTTCACATACAAAATAACAAAAAAATTGCACCAGAAGAGACCAAATGGTCTGGTGCACAGTTTGGCCATACCATGCACCAAGCTGTTTAGTGCATCTGGATTAGTTTTTAGGATAGGATAACCAAATGATTTAGTGCATAGTTTGGCCTAATGGTGCTCCAAGCTATTTGGGTCAAGAACAAAATGTTTAATAGAATTGAGTATTAACTTCATTCTAAAACTCAAACACCTCTCCTAAGCCTAAAAAAACACTCTCATACATCCACGACCACCTCGAACACCTTTAACCACATTCTTAATATCCACAACTCTATAAAATCCAACATTACCATAAGAAGAGAATCTCTCACTTGGAAGGTAGGATAAAAAAGGTAAAGCTTTGAAATTTTCCTTATGGTTTGTGATTATGATGAGTAAAAATGATAAAAGAGGGTTTTGGAATATCTACATGATACTTTAAATGTAGGTGTAGGTAGAAAGGCAAGGGAATGAAATGGGTTTAAGAGTAGGGTTTGTTAAAATAAAAAAGTGACACCTTTAGAGTAGTGATAGAGTGAGAAGGTTGTAGTAAGTGAGAGGGAGTCGTGTGAACTTGTCTAAAGTTAATCTAGAATGGGAAGGAGCACAAAGATGAGTGATTTCAATGAAATGAGTGGAAACGAAGGAGAGGGAAAGACAATTGTACTTAGACCTTAGAGTAAAGGTGGAGGCTTTAAATGGGAGGATGTGTCTTAGGTGTTAGGATGATATGAGGGATTTAAAAAAAAACTAAATGATATAAAAATATACTCCTTATGGGTAAAATGTGAAAATAAAAAAATCAATTTGGTTTAGAGTGTTCATGCATGGTGTTAATGTTTTTAGGAGGCGATGAGGATGCTGAGTTAAAGTGGTTGTAGGAGCAAAAACCTTAGCTCGAACTTGCGAAGTGAGTGTACATTCATCACTAACAGAATATTTAGAGAGAGATTAGAGAGAATAGATGAATTTTATATTAATTTAAACCTATACACCATACACTACAAGTATAATACATGGGTTATTTATAAGTGATTGGATCATTATATGCATAGCGTGTGTGTAATGCCTCAAAGAATGTCTCTTTCATATTGGAATAGTGTCTGAAATAAGATGGAAGAATGTATATTTAGGAATATGTATGTCTGGGATCGAAAGAGGTCGAAAAATGGTAAGTGCAGCAGTCTGCAGGGCATTAACGTAAATTAATAGTTTCATTAACGTACGCTAAACTGGGTTTCGAGGAATAACGTATGTTAGCTTGGATAATAACGTACGTCATTCAACCTTAATTCTCCAGAATAACTTATGTTGTTAGACATACGTTAATTTTCTTGAACCTACATTATCAGGAGTTTGGACAAATATTTAAGAAGACCTAAAAACACCCCAAACCGAGCCACAACTCTTCTAAACTCACTCAAAACACTCCAAAACCCTCAAAACACCATTCTAAGGTCTCCCAACCACCAAACTTACCAAAAAACACTTAGGTTTTAGCAGATTAACATTAAATTCGTTCTACACTCAATTCCTTTTCAAAACTAGGGTTTGAAAGCAAAGAGGAAGAGAGGTAAAATCCTTATCCTAGAGTCAAATGTGCGAGAAAAGTGTACATTTGGTAGGGTTTTGTTGGGTTTTCATAGTAGTTTATGAATCCACAAACATTTAATGAAAATTGGAAGATTTAGTGAGATTGAAGAATTCAAGGTTTGTGGGAAATTTGGGAATTTTGGCAAATCAGTAGAGCATATGGAAAATTAGGTATAACGTGTGGTGAATGATGTAAAATGTGACGTAATGTATGTATGTATTGATATTCAAAACCTAGATCGGGGATGAGCGTGGAGTCGATTTGTAAAGCTCGAGGTAAGTGCACTCAACTACACATACCATTGTAGCATTCACCTCTGTATGGCTAACTATATGTAATTTAATGTTCCATTTTTTACATGGTAGTGAGCATGTGTCGTTAAAGGAATTGTGTGCTTGAAAGGTCTTTGTGTGAATTACTTGAAAGTTGTATGAATTGCTTTATGGGTATGTTTAAGTATGATTGATGCTGGTAAGATAATGTAGAAATGTGCTTTTAAATGAATGAATGATGTGTGAGCTACTTAGGAGTACGTAAGTGGTGGAATGTTATGTGTATAAGTTGTGTGGCTATAAGGTAATGACTTATGCGATGAAATGAATGATGTATGCTTGTATTTATGTTGTGGAAAGTGGAATTCCAAATGGAACTTGAATATGATGTCCTTTATGAAACATGTTGTATGATCATAAGCATGTGGCCTATGGAAAAGTTATGAATGAAATTTGAGTTACTTGGCTACATTGAGACATGTCATTCACGACATAGCATGACCATTAATGTATGTTCATGGTGAGGATGACGAAAAAAAGGGTTTTGTGCCCATATGCACTAAGAGAGTGGACTCTCTCTTAATATGAAAAAAGGGGTTTGTTCCTATATGCACAAAGAGAGTGGACTCTCTCTTAAATTGTGAAAATAAGGGGTTTATGCCCAAAAGAGAAAATAGGAGTGGACTCTCTGTAACATCCTGAGAATTTTTCGTCCTAAAATTAGGATAAATAAATGTTTAAACAACAAAATATAAAGATTGATCAAACGTTTATATAAGGTTGACATGAAATAATCGAAGAAAATCGAAGAAATGCTGAAAAATGCAAAGTACGCGTAGTGGCCAGCAAACTAGGCGTGCTTAGCACGACCACACGTAGTCACCATTCCACCACGCGTGGATTGTTGTTTGACTGAAAAAAATATAAATCAAAAAACTGTGAATCTCACAGAAACCTTATTTACTTACCTTTCCTTTCCAGAGCAAAATACCAGCAGGGCAAATAGAAAAAAGAGAGATTTTGATCAGAGGAAGAGGTTTGGGATTTCTTATGCCATCTATCATCCAAAGTTCATAAGGTAAGTAAGGATTAGGTTTACTTAAGGTTGATGTAAGACTTATGAATTGAAGTTTGCTGAATTGTATTGATGTTTGGATTGCTGGAAATGATGGAATGAAATGTAAGAAACTTGTATTGATGTTATGTATGTGCTAGGAAGGATTTGAGGAAGAAAAGTTGATGGAAAGGAGTGAAAACTTAAGGTTTTAGTAAGGTTGACAAAGGGTTTGTGCTGGAAATGAATCTTGTTGAATTCATGTGTTTGAATGGACATTGATGTTGGAATTATATGTTATTAAATGATTATCACATAAATGACATTATGGAAAGTGAGTTAGATACGATAATCCTTAAGTGGATGGAATTTGATAAGTGTAGTTCATAAGCAAAGAATGAATAATGGTTGTCTTTAAGTTGATAAATGATTGTTTTGATTCTTTTAAGTTAGGAATGAATGTGTTAATGTTTAGTTAATACCTTGTATGTTATTAATTACATACAGGAGGATCTTTCCGACTTCATAGTGATTTCTGAGTTTTGTTAGCTTAGTTGATTTTTCTTGTTTCGAGGTAAGTGTTCTTATGCTTACTAATTGATTTGTAATCTTGTTTTTGGGCATTTTTCTATATAAATAGAATTGGCATATAATGATATGCTGAGTTTGCTAGATTCAAGATGAATCATATGACATTGTGATGTTTTGATTTATGGTTGAAATGAATGACAGGAATGTAATATGAATATATGTCTTTAGTTAACATATGGATGATAATGATCATTATAGTTGATTATGAATCATATTAGAAATGTATTGAATGATTTTTGATATGTTGAATATTATTCTTATGGAAATTATTGATGGATGATTTATAAGCTTAGTTGCTTATCTATTATGTATGAAATGTTCTTTGGAACATTGATACGATTCAGTTATGTGATTGAATTGGCATGTTGTTATACTTGCTTTGTTGTTCATATTATGAACTCTAATTGAATTTGATTTGTATACTCTTTTAAATATATTGACATTTCGTTGATAAATATATGTTTGACTAATATGCTCCAGATGCTTTGTTTGATTTCTTATATGAGATTGAGGTATTTCTGAAAGTATATGATTACTTTGTGAGCATGTTTGAGCATACATGATTGAGATTGTGAGAATGTGATATATGAATGCATTGGTCATTAATTGTGTTGCATTTATTGTGTGACACTGATATTGATATACAGGCTGGGCCTAATTATTCCGAGAGAGATCTCGATGCCAGTCTGGGACCGATGATTCCAAGAGAGATCTCAATGCCGTACTGGGCACGATGCCGATCTGGGAGTGATGGATAAATTAAAAGAAAGAGAAAAGAAAAAGAAAAAGAAAAAGAAAAAGAAAAGAAGACCTCGGGGCATTCGCATGTGATTGCATCGCATTTATATGCATTTGAGTCGCATTCATCCATAGCATCTGTGATTACTACTCATTGATTTATGAATGCTTTACTGATAATTTGAGATTGGTTTGATATGCGAATGGTTTGATTACAGGATAATGGTTTGAAATGATTTTGATTTGATATTGACAAGATATATGATTTCATAGCTTGAACTTATGTAAATGTTATATTATTGGATCATTAATATATGACCTATGTGCGAATGTGAAATATATGTGAATGGTTGTTTGTTTAGGGTAGAGGAAGATCATATCTTGTGTTGGGATATTGATTTTCCCTACACTCATTTAAATGTATAAATAATTATTGTGTAAGAAGCTTACTGAGTATTGAGAAATACTCACCTTTTGTTTGTATTGTCTAAATGATTCGCAGGACGCAGATAGCTGCCACTGGACCAGAGTTGCAGTGATCTTACTCCCGATAGTTATTGTCAGAGGTCGAGCTCCATACATATGTTTTTGTGTGCTTCCACTTTTGATATTGTATATATTTGTAAATGTTCATATTTTGAGTTTAAAATGTTTTCAAACTTAATTTTGTTTTCGCTGTAAACTTTTTATGATATTGATATTTTGGCTGAGTTTGTTTTATGAAATGAACATTTCACTTTATCTCTCCTCTATTTTCACATTGATTTATTATTATTATTATTAAAAGAATATGGTTTATCAGTATAAATGGATTTTGAAAATGAGCTTCACGTTTAGTTGTATGAGAGTAGGGATTAAATTCTCTGCGGATTGTGCCAATGATTTTCAATTTCTGTATCATTTGAAAATCTGAAATGATTTTTGAACTTCTGATTTTTATAACAGATGGAGACAATGTAACATCCCGAAAATTTACATAAAATACAGTATTTTAATTAAATACGTAATAAAATACGAGAAAAATACTCAGAAATTTTTCGCGAAATATTTTAATTAATAATTAGAGGAGTGATATAAGATTTTTAAGAAATTAAAAATTTTAAAAAATGTTGAAGTCGATCGTGAAAGGAAAACGACGACAATTATATTAATACGAAGAGGGAGTTAAATAAATTCTTCGCGCTATATTTAAACGATATTTAGTAAGAAATAAATAACGTGAAGATTTTGACAATTATATTTAGGAGATGAATTTCGATAATTTCGAAATCGGAATTTGATCTTGAGTCGGGGTCAAATAAATTACGAAGCAAGGTGGACCCAATACGACTTAAAATTTAAATATTTCCACATGTCCAATGCACTCACACGACAAGCTTTCTTTTCCTTCCCCATTTTCAGAATTTTGCTTCCTCCTCTTCCCTCCTTCATCTCTCCTTCATTTTCAACCTTCTTTCTTCATTCTTCTTCATGTATTTTTTTTTCAAAAATCTGATTTTAAAAACTAGGAATTAAGCCATACTCAAACATGATAGAATTCTTGGTGTTAGGAGCTTAAGGAGCAAGAAAAGAACTTAAATTGGGTAAGTTTTTATGAAATTAAGTTGAATTCCCGTATGATTTTGTTGGGTATTTTCTAAATGCCATAACTCTTAGGTCTAAGCTCCGATTTTGATAAAAATTGGTTCTTTGTAAAGCTTAATATACGTATTATCCATTAGAAACAAGTTTTGAGAATAAATTGTGGTTTAGACACTTGAAAATTGTGGTTGAAGTTGGGTAGTTGGAGGTTACGAAAATTGAATCTTTGTTAAGCTATGTATTTAAAGACATTTGTAAAATTCATTTGTAACCATTAATTGGTTGGAGATTCTATGTAGTTCTTTAAGTATGTATTTAAAGACATTGTTTAGGGTATGGAACCATTAATTGGTTGAGTTATGAATATGGAGAAAGATTAGAAAATTCATTTGTAAAATAATGAATAAAAATAGAATTAATGAGGAAAAGAGAAAAGATGTGAGAAAGTGTAATTTCATATATATATATCTATATATATATATAAATACATATGTATTCAATGCTAAATTATTGTATTTACAAAGCATTGAAGTTAAGTAATTAATGTAGATTATAAATTGTGTTTAGGAAATAAAAATACCGGAGGAGGTAATCTGAGGTCGGAGGTTTGATCGTGTTTATAAGGTAAACAACACGAGCGTAACTTTCACAAATTTTATGTTTTATGTTTTGGTTTGTGAAATTGGAATTGAATTGAAGTATGTTTGTTTTTTTTTTGGAAATGATGAATGAAGTTAAGGGGGTTGGTTGGATGGAAGGAGAAATTGAATGAATTGATAAAAATATTGGAAATGTGTTGAATTGTTTGTTTGCTATGGGATGTGAATGGTATGTTTATTGTTGGTTGAAAAATGTATGGTTATTAGTTGTGAATTTGGAAAGCTATGCTATGGTTG
>CANYCX010701044.1:0-17418 GCA_948193385.1 Breynia disticha f. nivosa
AAATCAATCAAGTTGACGCGTTTTATCATCAAGATTGTTCACATTGAATTTTGGATTAGGTGCAGCTCTATTTGCTCCTAACTACTTGGCTAGGAATCCATAACAACTCCTCAGAAAAAATTCCTTTTTAGTTGACTAAAACTAAATTTACTAAGTTTAGAGATTGTATAAGCACTTAGCTTTTGATCACTATGCATTTATGTATCTTTAGGTGGTAAATAGACCGTGATTTTAAAGTCATCATAACTAAGTTGTCATTACAAAATTGACTTTGAAAAAATGCCAAGATTCTCTAGCATTGACTAAGTCGTTGCTAAGAGAAAAATCAATCAAGTTGACGCGTTTTATCATCAAGATTGTTCACATAGAATTTTGGATTAGGTGCAGCTCTATTTGCTCCTAACGACTTGGCCAGGAATCCATAACAACTCCTCAGAAAAAATTCCTTTTTAGTTGACTAAAACTAAATTTACTAAGTTTAGAGATCGTATAAGCACTTAGCTTTTGATCACTATGCATTTATGTATCTTTAGGTGGTAAATAGACCGCGATCCTAAGATCTAATGATACATGCATAGATACTTAATAATTGCATTTATTATTGCACTTAGCAAAATAATCCGAACAATGAAACAATTTTGTTTCATGTCACACAGGAATTAATGTCCAAGTTACATTGAGAACTTGTCATACCCTTGAATTAAGGCACGTCCTTAATCCAATGACTTAAATACTCCTAGATTTTATTTTCGATTGAAAAACCTTATTTTCAATCTATGCGATTACAATTTCTTGCTTGACTAAACACATTTGTCAAGCTTGAAACAAATCGACTTTGGTAGCAGTAATCATTATTTATCACATAATAAATAATAATTGCAAAACTAACTGCACTTTTAAAACGAGGAAATGTAAAATAAGCAATACACAATTTATTATTTCGTTCCTACTTTTTTCAACTTTAGGTTGGAATGAGTATAACTAAGGAAAACGTCTTATATAAGGGCGTTACCACGTGTTAGAGACTCACTCAGTCCTTGAGTTAAATCAAACTTCAAAATAATAAATGTTCTAGTTGTTTGGTTCAACATCATTACCTCTTAATGACTTATGTTCATTATGTATTTCCTTCAGTTGTTATATACTAAATATTTACTAAGGAAATATCCCTAGACTAATTAATTATAAATTAATTAATTAATTAATTAATTTAGGTGCATTATCGTTTTTGCTCATTCAACAAATTAATTGTTGATTAATGAACATTGTGAACCAAATAACTTTAAGAGTCTTGTTTAGATTCAACGCATGAATCTATCGTTAATTCAACTTCTTTATTGCATTATCCATGAGAAAAATTGAATCTCTCTATGGTTGGCTTAATAGCCAAAAGAGGGGAAAAAAGAGTATATATTTTTCACAAAGAAAAATAAGTTATGGTTCTTTCTTTTCAGGAGTAACTGCTTCTCCTCTTAGTAAACTAAGGATTTTAACCCTCTAAATAGGTGAACAAATTACCTATTTAATCCTTATGTGTAATACTTAATTACACAGTAGACCCAAATTTATAACACATTTTATTTGGTCACGGTTTCACCCAACTCTTCATGGGGATCCGTTAATTTTAACCTTCTGTTTAAAATTTTATAAGGTAACTAATCCTTTACTACTAATATTTTATTTTGGAGTGACACTTGATAACATATATCACAAGTGTTATTTTCCCAAATAACTTATTGGGATTCCACCATTAACCATCATACTCATTTGGATCTAATTTAAACATATAAAAAACTAGTCCAATTTATTTTTCTAAATTTTTAAATTTTAGTGACATACGTAATAGTCACATCTTATCAAAAAATTTAGATCATTTCTCATACTCGAAGACTTAATCGAAAAATAACTCATATTAATCGATACATACAACTTATGTATTAAATTTATTTCCTTTATCTCTCTTGTTTTAATTAAAATCAACACATGTATGTCACATCGAACTTATCTCAGACATTAATTCTCATGCTTTCAGAAATTATTTAATTCACGTAAAATTTAAATTTTCATTGATTAAAATTAAAATTAGTATGTATTTATGTTATTCTGAACAAATCATGAACATTAAATAGCATACGCCAGAGATTGAATATAATTCACATAGAATTAATATATATATATTTTGCATGTATTTAATATTTTATTGAACTAATCTTAAATATTAAATTTTTCATTCCTTGGAAATTTCATAAATCATTTAGATTTGAATTTCCTCTAATGTAATATGAATTTTCACAATTATATGATACGCAAACATTTTAATAATTGAATAATATACAATTAATTTTGGATTTATACTAACACATAGTATTTCCGAAATTCGGAAAAATAAATTTCAATACATAATCGAATTCATAAAACTTTCTGGAAAAATACAGAATTTTTTCAGAAACAAATTTTCATAAATTTTTTACGTCAAACACATTGTATTTTAATTTTAACAATAAATTCTTAATTAACGAATAATTAAGAATAATTATTGATGGTCTTCTTCTCCTACAAGTCAATTGCCGAGTCGAAGACATGTTCTTTCGCAACCCTTTCTTACTAGGTTTCCTAATTTGACTCTTATATAACAATGCAAGATTACCTCATAAGTCCTTCAACTGACAACCTTAT
This sequence comes from Breynia disticha f. nivosa, assembly GCA_948193385.1. NCBI lineage: Eukaryota > Viridiplantae > Streptophyta > Magnoliopsida > Malpighiales > Phyllanthaceae > Breynia > Breynia disticha. Next base: position 2,677 of record CANYCX010701044.1, read on the forward strand.
TGTCAGTCATTCCTTGTCAGTTAATTTAGTCTTGGGCGGACCCTTCACTACTAACAAAAACTAAACTCATTCATAAAAAAAAATTATTTTTTCCAAACCATTACATTAAAACAAAAACGGCCCCCTTCCACCAACAATGCCCAAAACCCACAATTAATTTTATTTTATTTTTATAGTTTGAAACTGGTTTGATTTTATTTTATTCTGCTTTTAGTTTTATTTTTTTCTAATTTCAAGTAAGAAAGTATAAGAGTGGAAAAAAATTGCTATATTTATATTAACTTTAATAGATGGAAGAAAGAAATGAGTTGTGCTATATTTATTTTGATTGTTTGTATAAACTTAAATAGATGGAAGTGGATTGTGGGACAAAAACTGCTAATTTTCAAACATAAAATTAAACATTCATTTATAATTTTTGGACCTTCAACAAAGATGAAAAGAGACAGAAGGAGAAGTCTTAATCAGAAAGAGAGGAAGCAAATCCAGAATTGTGTTTGTTCTTCATTAACATTACTTATTCCAAAAATTTAAACCCTAAATGATGTAAACCACAAATTATTGATGCCAACAACTAAAAATCATTTGTTACCTTTTCATTTCATTATTAACCATTTGAGTCGTAATCTATGGTGGAAGTAAACTTCATAACAAGCCACATCTTTAATGCTTAGTATATCATAATTTCACTAAACATCAATGAATTGTTTCTTCTTTATTTATTTTTTATTACTTTATCCCTTCTATTATAATTAATTTGGAATGGATTGAATAATTAAGTTACTCCTTCTATTATAATTTTATAGATAAATTTTTATATTGGTTGAATATTTTAATAAATAAATAATTTTTATTTCTATATATATATCATTTAGTAGATAAGCTCTAACGAGTTCACCATTTTTTTTTCTCCATTTTGAGATGTATATTATCACATGTATAACTATTCAATTATAGCTTGACTTAGTTGTACTAGCGTGACGCAATCGTTTGGAGATTGCTCTATATTAACAATTTTAGTCGGGCCATTTAGAATGTGGCAAAATATTTTTATGTATATACTAATTACAAAAGATAAAAATATAATTTAGTCAAAATTATAAAGTCTCGAATATTTAAGTCCTATTTTTTGTATTGGGCTCTTAGTAGAACATAAAATAATAAATTAGATATAGTTTTTAATTTTCGCATTGGTCATCCAATAATTCTACTTCAAACATATTGTAATGAGAAACATTCTTGTAAAGTTTTATTTTATTATAAGGTTTGTATTTACATACGTTATGTATGTTGGTCAGGAGAAACAATAAAGCCAACTCAATTAATAGGATTTGACAAGTAGGGTAAGTAAGTCCTTGTCCCTTTCCCTTAATTTAAGTGAAGCAATTCAATTTCAAAATGATTTGGTGAATTTTATTAAGAGAAGTGTCTTAATGTAGATGTTTTTTATTTTATTAAATTGTACAGATTATATAAAATTAAAAGTATTTTTTACTGAATAAATTTATGAATTTAAATTTATTTTTATTGTACCTAACGATGATAGTATCTCATTAAAAGTCTACTTTTTAAGCAAACTCATTATATAAGTCCCCAAATGATTTTGGCATTGATAGAGCTGAAGTGCACCAACTAAACATCTTCTAGTTTTTGTTATTTCTACTTGAAATACATAGCAAAACGGTCTCAATATAAACTCTTATACCAATAAATTATGAATTAAATAATAAAAATAATAAATCATGATTAAATTTTTGTTGAGAAAAGGTGAATAACGCTTTTACGTTCAAAAATCTGTACAATATAAGAACGTGATCCCCTTCAAAAGGCTCCCAAAAATGGAAGAATTAGGATGAATAAAACCATTTTTTTTTAGGTTCTGGTAACATTTCATTGTGCATTCTTTTCCCTCCTCTTATATGAAGTATTTTGACAAGGAAAGAATTAATTTGATAACTTCTTTTATCTATAATTAGGTCATAGACAGCATAAGAAAATAATTACTCACCAACTATGAAAACAGCTGAATCTGTATTAGTATATTAGCATGATTAGATTGGATTGGTGTTTATATTCATAGCATAATATGATCAATTACGTGATAATTGATATGTAAATTTGGGTTTATGTATAACTTATTAACCCAAATTAAATCTATTCATTTTGATTTTGGTATGCAATGGCATGTTGTATTTCAACCTTCAAAAGTGTTGTTGAATTGAGTAACAACCAAATAGAAGATAGAGTTTGAATGATACTTTGAAATCTAAGAACATAAAAGTGGGGGTATATAATTTTTTGGAGAAAACTCTACGCTCAAGTTAATAATATATTTTGACAGAGTTTTAGTATAATTGAATTAATAACACTTACCATACTATGAAGTAAACATTCTTATTTATAGTGCTTCGAGAGAAAGAATATTCGCAAAGAATATTTCTTTGCTTTAATGATAAATAAACGAACTTCACCACTTGTTCTTAGATTTGCGAACATGATGATCATTACTTATGGGACTTGCTTGCAAAGATAAACTTATTCAATACAAATATGATTGGTCGTGTTCCATTCATTATTAAAAACAAATACAATATATATAGTCTTGTAGTTGTATTTGGTTTCAGTTTTTACTTCTGTATTAGTGACATGTGATACAAATGATGTGAATACCCTGTATGTATGCAACTCGCGTATAATATGCGTATGGATGTGTACTTTGTATATAAAGTTGATGTATCACGTATTAAATAGCTAAGTCATTAATAAAAGGTTTTCTCTCTCCTCTTTGAGAGCTTATTTTCGTTCTTCTTACTTTTCCTATCCTTCTTTGATCTTTACCTTAGATCTCCGGTTATCCTAGAACCAGATATGGACATTCTGGCTGATATCAACATTCGTTGAAACTAACTTCCAAATAACTCCAATCCATTTTCCACTATGGTTTCCATTGGCAATTTAACAAGTTATATTCATGAGATTGACCAACTTGCATTTTATTCTGTGGAGATTATTTTTATTCATGAAGGTCATGTAGATATTTTTTTTTATCTGAACCACGAGGTATCCTGGACACTTCAGACTAATTTTCGTTCGAGCCGGGCAGGACCATAATGGCGACAAAGCTCTCCCAACCAAGTTTTAATGCAGCTGCGTACCCAAGACTCGAACTCGAGATCTCTGGTTAAGTTAGAACAACCTCACGCCAGTTGATCTACGTCCTTGGTGGTAGGTCATGTAGATATTAATTATACAGAAAGAAAGACTCTTAAATCTCTAGAAAATACATTGGTCCCGAGATTTTGTGCCCCTCTCAATAAATGATAATCGAGTTTCTAACATATACTTTACATGTTTCTGATTAATTGAAATAATAGTTGTTAATTTTTTCGTTAAATTAAACTAACGGAAAGATTGAAACGTCATTTTTGTGCTTGTCATGTGTGTATTAATGAGGGACCGGTAAATTAAGCGGAAGGATAAGAGAGACCGGTAAATTAAGCGGAAGGATTACATAGAGTATCGATAGCTATTTACTTATTAATTCGCTAGCTTAATTTAACAGAATGATTAACGACAGTTATTATTTCAATATGTCGGAGACCAGTAAAATATATATTAGAAACTCGAGGACTGAGAAATTATTTGGAATATTACTCAAAGATCGCATAGATTTTTACCCTAATATTTATTTAACTTTTCATTAATTAATATTACTATTTATATAATTATTCTCACCGATAACCAACTAAATATTTCATGAGATAAATTCAAACATAAAATAGTAAAAATAGCTCAACTTTCTTATAAAAATTCAATTTATTTGTATTTTCTTTTTTAATTAGACAAGCATATCATTATTTTCTTTTTTATCATTTATAATTTTATTTTCTTAAACTTATTTAACGAATATTTCACAATTCGCAACATCAAACGAGCAAAAGGAGTAATCAATGATTTGAAAGACTGGAATAAACAGATACCTAATAAAGGATTTTTAGGGGAATTTTATGGATAAAAATGACAAAAAGTGATTTTACCTATTTTGTTGCTGAAGGTACACTCAAAGCTTATAGTGCACTTTATATTATAAACATGGAATCACTACAACATTACCAAACTTAATATTTTTCAATTGAAAAGTGTTCTCCTTTAATAATTTTATGTTATGGAGATTCATGCTAGGAAAGATGTGAATCAAAATAATTGTTATTTATGCATGTAGAGCATATGTGCTAGTTCAAATCTACATGTTTGATAATTCAGAGTATGAAATAAAAAATCTATATTTCATTGACATTATTTATTCTTGAACATTTATCAATTACTATATGTTATTTGAACTTCTTTAATTTCTTTAATTCACTGTTTCAATATTGATTCACTTGTAACACAAGCTGAATGATAAAATTGGACTGGATTAATGATCGGTTCAGTAATTCGATCAGTTGGTTCGGTTCGAGTAACACCAGTGTCCTTCCCTTGCAACACAATCTGAATGTTAAAACCAGATTGGTTCACCGATTTTCACCTGTTCGATACCGGATCAGTTGCAACACAATTACTATATAAGCCAACCACTTATGTTTGAAAACCCAGCAAAAAGTGCACACTAAAAACACTCTCTAGCTGGAATGATGGAAAGGGCATGTGAGAATGGAATCTGTGATGCAGAAGGAGTCACAAAAACTATAGAATGAAAAGAAATTAAGTGGAAATCCAGTAATGACATAAGTGAAAGGAGAGATGATTAATTAAGGAGTAGTTAAACAGTGTATGCACAACACTCGACATGCAACTTTGAAGATATTGGAGGCACAACAAGGGCATTACATGTGCTAATATACCTTCTCACTATGCTATTTCAGAATCTTTCAACATATTATTGACTCCTATTTGACCCCACACTTACTCTCTCTCTCTACTCAAATCTTCTCTTCACCATTCGTGTCAGTTCCCATAAAAGTTTTAATTCTACGTTTTCATCATCATTCCTCCATTTTCTTAGTAAGTCGCTCATCGTTATCTCTACTTTTAGTGAGATTTAATTTGGACTTGTTAGACGTGCATGCAATTAGACATTATATGCGAGAGCAAAATAGACTTTTCGCAAAGTTTATTACATAAAGGGCATTAACCAGAAGTTAATAACCCTAATGCTCATTACCCATTAGTTGGTAGAGTGCTGCTGAGAGAGAAAACCAAGAAGAATTGAGAATCCAGTACACTAAACTCCGATTAGAAGAGAAGGTGGGTTCGTTCCGATTATACTGCACAATAAATTCAGTATTTACTGCTTTTAGGACTCAAAGTGAGTAACGTTACTCCTGACTTACGAGTGTGACTACGCTAAAATTGGAACCTAAAAAAGCACACCTAATCAAATCTCACAAAAACCGAACATATAGATATACTCATGCCCTATTAATTTTTTAGGCAACATTCGACGAGTAATTTGTTTGGAATGTATAGATATACTCATAGCCTCATAAGAAAAACGTACACAACTTTTATTGGATGGTATAGGTTGTACAATTCATATTATAAGCGTAATTCATCTTCAATTATATTTCTCTTTGGAGAAGTGTATGCAACTGTGTATATATCACATATTTTTTTTGCAATGTTTGTTAAAATAATACTAATAAGATAGAGATGAAATAATTGTAGGTCCAAATAAAGAATGTTTAAGATAAAATTAAAATTCATTCTAAAAATATTTTAAAGTGTTTGTTAATCTTGTTGGGATGAAAAACTAAGAAAAATCAAAATCAAAGATAAAAAATTATATTAGGATGAAAATCTATCATGGAAAGCTTATCTTGGCTTTGTGCTAAGATCGCTATACTTTATTTTTGCAAAATAAGTAATCGGTTACACGTTTTAACAAACAAGTTTGAAAGATTAAAAATTATGGAATAAGTATTTTTCATCTCATCCCGAGTATCCCAAATGTTAACTAACTGAATTTTTTATATAGTCTAATTATCAACTATAACATTACAATTATCCAGTTTTTTTGACGTTGGAGTGAGAAGTTACGATTATAGTTTCTAACTAGACTAAAAAAAAGTTTAATTGAAGCAGTAATATAATAAAAAAAACTCAAGTCCATAATAAATAAAATGAAGACACAATATGTGACTTCAAAAGTCATCATTAATCGTCTATAAATAAATTTGTCGTTCCTCCTTTAAGGTATATTCTATATATATAGTATTGTTATTCAACCGAATTGATAATATGTCTCTCGATTTATTAACATAAGTATAGAAAATTACACTTTTGACTATCTGATTTTGTCTTTTTTTTTAAGATCGAATCCAAGAAACGAAAATTATTTTTTACTATGGTATTCTCAAAAGCAGTTGCTTCAAAATGTCTGAAAAGATTCAACAATTTTATTCTTTAATTTCTCAAAGCTAGTCAATAGCACATTAAACCTTTGGCTGGAAAAAAATTAGTCCTTACCCCACTCTCAAAAAGGAAGAAATTGAAAAGAAAGTGAGAGCAACACAAAAAAAAATATAGCATATATATTTCAATGGTCTAAAAAAAAAAGGGGCCAATATGAAGTCAATCAAATAATTTGTAAATGACTATTACATTGTACATTTATGAAATTTGAGTTCTTAATTTTTTAAATTTGTCAATTTCTAGTAAGACAATATAATATATTAGTACATAATTACGATATAATACTGATATGACTTAGGCTAAAAGTCCATGAAGCCCACTAATCTCGTCACGTTCAATCAACCAAGTCAATAGACTTTATAAAAAATTCTTTCAAATTATGGGAGCAGAAAAAGGAGGAATAATTGGATTTAAGCGTTTGAAATTAAACGTTTAAAATTTGATTACCAAGGTTGATACTACTCTATGCTCTCTTCCTCCGTCTATAAATAGAAGACACTAACTCCAAAATCAGGTACACTTTACTACTTGCAAATATTATCGAAACTCTGCAGAAATCAACTTGAGCACCGCAGTTAAAATAGGGAAGAGAGTCTTGTTCTTTCATTGTGTTCTTTGTTGTAGGATTACGTGTGTTGCGAAACGTAAAGAATTGCTGCTGAATTTGGACAACAACAAATACCAATAATAATATTTAATATAAAATAATCTAGCGCAATTACGACGTGACAATAAAATTATAGTGCTGTTGTTTTGGGGTCATGGGGCACAAACTAATTGTGCACTGTGATGGGTGTTGAAGAAGATGCGAAAACTTGACATCACAACTTATCTTTGCCCCACTCCTTTGACGTTCCTTTTGAAATATATGTCGATGCCATCTTTCTGTTTTGCTAAGCATTTCCTTTAATAAAAATACCAACATAACGCGTAGATAACGTAACTCATGTGCGTATTCGTTAGCGTAACATGATCGACAAGTAGAACTAACAATTTCTAATCCGATAACATGATTAATAATATATAATTAAACGCGACTCAAATGACACAAATATGATAATATTTAATAATATAATAACTAACATAACTATAACTAGACAATCCAAATTACTATCTCTATAAAAAAAACAATTATTTTCACCCCATTTTTATTTGAAATATTTATATTAGATACTAATGTATGATTAACTTAGCAATTAAAACTCTCTCATCACTTTGATTAGAGGTTATATTCGAGTTTTGTCTATTGTTAACAGAGTCATTTATGAGGTCTTTATCGATTTTTTAATTAGACATAGGAGCCTTCATTATTTGTCTTTTATGAATTATATAGAAAGAAAGAGAAATTATTAATTGACTTTAAAACAAACATAAGAAAAGGGAAAAATTTTAATTTCACATTACAAAATTTAATTTTAATCTCACCGTTCTCGTATAGTTCTGTTTTCGTATAATTTTATTCTTATGCAAAAATTCACGGAAAAGCAAACAAACAATAAGATGTGAGATTGTTCTAGCATAACTAAAAATCTCGAATTCGAGTCCTGGACACGCAGTTGCGTTAAAATTCAGTCGGGAGAGTTTTACCGTCCTTTGATCCTGCCCAACTCGAACGAAGATTAATCTGAAGTGCTGAACTTGGTGCAGGAAAAAAAAAATTCATTTCCATCTCTATCTCACACCTACAATGCTACAACCTACATTAACCACCCACTAAGAATAGAAACACCCCCACTACATTAATTCCCCATATAACACCAAACAATTACCCTAAACAAATATTAATAAAAAAAGCTTTCAAATTCATGAACTGCTATAAAAAAATTCTGATTATTTATATATATATAACAAGTTTCCTTTAACAAAACATAAAAAGGCAGAAAAAAAAAGGTACAACTAGAACCTCACATTACTCTTACAGTTTAACTGTATAGAGATTCAAAAAGGAGTCGGCACATTTTAGCCCTTCATCTTCTCACCTTCCTTTTTTACATAACAGTACAAGCATTTGGATTCTCATCACTGAAAATCTGAGGTGGGTATGCGTACATTTCCATGGCATATCTTGGTGGGTAATAATAGTACTCATTTTTCTTTATCTCAACCACTTTTGTTGTTTCTTCCTGTGCTGCTGCTTCTTCTCCACCTTCTTTATTTCCTCCAGTTTCGGCTTCTATCTCTTTCTTCTCTTTGGTTTCTTCTTCGCTTCCGCCTCCTTTGTTTTGTTTCTCAGTTCCCTCTTTTTTCTCTTCTTCTTTGGATTCTTTGGCTTTCTCCTCTTCTTTCTTCTCAGGTTCTGTTTTTATTATAACTGCTTGCTTTCCTGTTCTTTTGTGAACATATTCCACTAGTTTTTGTGGATCAAATACTCCCTTCACTGTCACTTGGGAACTCTTTAGATCTGGTTCTGCTGACTCAACACCTATAACATATTAAAAGAACATATTTAGATTGTTTTTGGTCTATTTAAGGAATATTGGTATGAGGGTTGGTAGGATTTGACAAGGAATTGAAAGACCAATGAACTCTTTAAAGATCAATAAAAGAAATTTGGAAAATTTTTTACTAGAAGTGGACTATATTCAAAGGAATCTAACAGAATATTTAAATAATTAAAGGAATGATTATTTACAAAGATTGGAGTGGTTCAAAAGGTTAAACAAAAGAAGAATCAATCCTAAATTCTCAATCAATTGAACCAACAGAAGATAAAATTAGGAAGAAAACTTTATAGATACCTAGAAATTGCATGAGCCCAGAATAAATATTCAATAAAACAAAGGGGACCCAGAAAAAATTGACAGTTTCCAATAAGCAAAATTGCAGGAAAAATGAAGGAAAAACTCATACCTTTCATCCTTTGAATCCTCTTCTTAATTTCCATTGCACAAGCTTCACAATGCATGTAAACCTGTAGGACCACTGTGATTACTGGAGGCTGCATCAATGGAAAATACACTAACCGATTAGCCACAAGTTGAATCAATTGAGTTTCCTGTAACCATTAAAGAAAAAGATTGAAGCTTTAATCAAAGACCTCTTCTTTCTTCTCTTCTGGTTTAGGTTTCTCTTCCTCTTTAGGCTTTTTCTCTTCCTCGGAAGGTGGTTTTGGAATAGGAGAAACAAGCTCAACTTGTCTGTGACTCTTCCTCTGGATTCTCTCCAGAACTTTCAATGGATCTGCAGCAGCTTTCTCTCCTTTCACCACTACCTTGCTTGTTTTACAGTCTGTGATAACATCCTCCACTCCTGAAATTAACAAAACCAAATCAACAAAAATAAAAAGGTTAAAATCCCCAATAAAATCAGTTCCAGAGCGTTAAAGCAAAACCCAAACAGGAAAACTCATCTAAGTGAAGGAACAAACCATCAAATCCTTTAAAGCAACGACGAACTTTTCTAGCACAGCCTTCGCAATGCATGTAAACCTTAAGGATTACTTCTTGAGGAGGAGGCGGTGGAGCTTCTTCCTTAGCTTCCCCTTCCTTCTTCTCTTCTCCTCCAGCTTTCTCCGCAGGTTTTTCTTCTTCTTTCTTCTCTTCTTTGCTTTCTTTCCCCTTTTTCTCCTCGCCTTTATTCTCTTCAGGTTTTTTCACCTCCTGCACAAACAAAACACAACCAATAAGACCTCCAAGAACAAAGAACATAAACAACAACGTCAAGATTAGATTTTCCAAGGTTTTCAAGAACCTCTCCCATTTTGCTTTCTTCCTCGATCCCAAATATCTTGTTTGGTGCTTATCTCCCTTCGTTTTGTCTTGGAGTCGCAAAAACCGCTATGGGTTTCGGCTTTACTACAAGCTAAGAACCATTAGATCTGAGGGCTGCGTTTCATCATCATCGCCCATAGCATTACGTGGGTTTTTATAAGGGGGCACGTGCAATGCAGGAAGCTGGTGCTTCAGACAAATGGTGCCCCCGTAAGATTTACATGCACTCTTCTGGTTAATTCCTCTCTGAGGATGTTTTCGTGATTTCAATTGGTCGTACTGTATTTAGTATTTAAATTTCTTAATTTGGAACTATTGTAGTGGTAGGCAACTGGTTAATTTCATTTCTGTACTAACTCAGAGTTAATGTTTAAAAGTATTTTAAAAGTTGTAAGATTAAAAGAATCATAATATACGACAATTTACCGCACCGTGTATATACAAGTATTTACTTTCTAGTGTTTTAAAATCTGAATCAATTAAGTTAGTCCGGTCGAAAACTCAACGACTCAACTATTATATCCGTATAAAATTAAAGTTAAACTATGTATTAAACTCGATAAAATTCATTAATTCGGTCGATTCCATCGGTTTACTTAATTTTAAGATTTATCTCAAATTTAGCACCAACCCACAATTACTCAACTGTACAACTTACTGTCTGAATCAAATGGTTGGTGGTGGTGACGTGGTCTTAACTTACACGTGGACCCACAAGAATGGCGGTAAGGGTATAAATATTGGTAAATCCTACGTAGGGTTTATCAAGGTGTCAACTCAGCATTCCATTAATTTTTTATTTATAAATCTCAACTTTTTAAAATCTTTCTAATGCTATAAAACATATCATCCACTTTAATACTCAATTAGTTGAGACCTACAATTCAAAAAAATAAAAAAAAATACAACATTTACACACTAAAAAAATAAAAAAAATACTTTATCTAATGGTGGGTCCACATTTAATAGACCTCACAAATGTTTTAGCGCTTCACACCGTGAAGCGCTCTACCAATTTAAACCTCTCCCTAATGGGAGAGGTTTTTATGATGCAGTTTATGGGGGTCATGAACCCCCCATTAGTGATGCCCTAAGTAAAGTAAAAAAAATAATTCCATAATGTAATTCTTTATAACTTTTAAGGATGAGATTAAATGAAATCATAAATTATTGTAGTTAGGTACATAGAAAATAAATTTGAATTTTTAATTTACTTAAAAAAATAATTTTAATTTTACTTAGCCGTAATTTGTGAGAAAGAGTTGGTTGCAATGAAAGTTGACAGAGTTATAAAAGGAAGGAGAGAATCCATGAGGTGTCGGTTGGACTGACAATTCAACTCTCTCATGAAAGCATGAACCCAGATTCGAGTCCGAGGAGAGTTTTCCCATGAGAGAGGAGTCATGTCTCTCGCTCTGAACCCGGATTAGTCACGGCTAATGAGTCGGGGATACCGGGAGATTTAGACAAAAACATAAAAGGAAGGAGAGATGAAGAGATAGGGTAGGTTTGAGGAGTGGGGAATGGCACAATAATGTGATATAGTTAGAGATTGTTTTGTTAAGCTGTAATATTCTTCACATTCATTGCGTGATTAATTGTAATTCTTGTTTGGTATGTAGTTATTATTTGTGTGAGATTTGTTATTTTCTGTTTTTAGGAAATGCTCATGGGATTTGGAATGAAGGGAGGACCATTTGGAAAGTAGGTAGTTTCATTTAGTGTTTTAAAATTCGATTTGGTTAGCAATTCGGAATGAGAATTGAGTTATTGGCTTAACTATTAAGTTATTGATCGGACTGCATAAATAATTCTTAAATATTATAATTTTGACTAAACTAATTATAAAATCTACAAGTCGGTTTAATCGACTGAGTTTCTAGTCTGATTAGTCGAGATTTAGGTTTCACATGTCGAATTTTCAATCCGACCGTCAAATTATTGAGTTTTATTAAGTTGAATGTATTTCAATCCGACCGGTCAAATTATTAAATTTTATTAAATTTAATGCATCTTTGACTTTTAATGTGATAGACTCTTTGCTTTTCTCATTATAAGAAGCAAATATTTATTACATCATATCTTATTGCATTATCATCTTCATATAACAGATGTCTAATCATCATGCCTAACTCTTGTGATTGGAGTGTTGATCCTCCAGATTATCTTGTTTATGTACTCAAACTTGAGAGTTTTACTAATTGAATGAAGTTATTTTATTTCAAAAAAAATCAAATACTTTGTCAATATATTTATTTTAATACTAAATTGTTAAATTTTATATAGAATGAAATATTATATGAAAGAAATAGACAAGAAATTGTTTTTCTTACATTGGAATCATTCTAACAACCTGAAGTTGGAGTGTCTCTTCCAAGTACTTTCCAAAGTCTTCAACTAACGACTTAATTTCTATGTTTAAACCTTTTATAAGTTGAGTGTAAGAAAAATATACAAGTGAAATGTCTACCTCAATTATAAATTGGAGTGCCTCTTCCAAGTATTTTCTCAAGTCTTCATAATTCGTAAAGTTTTTAAATAACGGATGTTACGTTAGTAAAATTAACATAAATTTTAACTTTAATTATTTTTACAAAAAAAATCGAGAATATTGCAATTATTTAAGCAAAAAATACATATAACACAAATGGTATATTATAAGCTTATCAAACTTATTTGAGCTTTACATCGAGGCATTGAAGAGAGCTTTAAAGGTGTGTAAATATTCTAATGAATAATATTTTTCTGTAATTAAATTCATTGCAATATTTTTTTCTTTTAATTAAACCCATTGTAATATTTTTCCTAATCTCATATATGTTAATTCAATTGTAATTGAAAGATCTAGAACGTACCTTAAATGACGATAGAATAGTTTATTTATAGAAAACTGACAATAATTTGTTAACGTGATCTTAGTTATCACGAATAATTTTTCATTTTTTATTTTTTTAATTTCAATTTTAAAGTTTAAATATAAAAAATATCTAACATCCTATCTTCTTTTTTTTCGTTTATCATAAGCTTGAACTTTTTGATTGTATCATATACTTTTATGTAGTTAATTTAATTGCGGGTTATAACAAAACCAAATTAAATTTTGAAACAAAAAGGTTTAATCAGATTTGATTTTCAATTTATTTGACAAATACCAATGAAAAGAATGGCATATTATATGCAAAAAATGCATAAAAAATTGAAAAGGCAGGCTATAATGTTGGGGCCAAAATGGCTATGAAGTAGGGAATGATAAGAATAATATTGGTGGAGACAATTGTTGGTTCTGATTCATATGATAAGTAGACATGTTTATGTGACATGACCATATGATTCGACATTTGTTTCATTATTGAACTAATTGGATTGGTTTCCATATCATTAATTATTTGATGCGTTAATAGATTGGATTGGTTTTGTGCATAATTATTTTTCGATCACTATGTTATTTTACGTGATTATAGTAGTTTTGAGTTTTGTACAACATAGTTTAAGTTAGAATTTTCTAGAATTTTGTTGTTTAATTTTTTGGTAGTTAAAATTTTTAAATAACAGATGATACGTTAAAATTAATAAATTTTTAAGAAACTATCACAATTAAATTAAAAGAAAAAACATAGAGATCGCCAAATAGTTACGGTTATAAACGATAAAATATTATACCGAAATTTATACAAACAAAACCTGACAATATATTGAAGACAAGACCTTTGATGAATAAAATTGTTAAATCACGAGTTGATTGTGAGGAATGAACTGTAATTTTACTCACTAAATATTGATTTGAAGTAGATGCAATTAATGAAGACTTTTTTGGTGAAATCCATAGTTAATGATATGTCTATCGTTCTTTTAATTCTTCCTTTTTCGTCATCATAATCCACTTCTTTACTCAATCATTCTGACCAACTTGACACTTAAGCTATATTTACTTACCTCCATAAGTCTAGAAGCTCCGGCTGCTGTGTAGATCTCCTGTTAGGCATTCGTTCTCTGACCGTATTTTTTGGGATTGAGCTTCTCTTGTACCCATTTTTTTCGACCAGACTTACCTCCATAAGTATACATTCAAAATAGCTCATAAAACTACTTATTAAATTAGGTCTATAAAACAGCTTTTGGGACGAGATATCACTCATTATATATTAAACATACCAACACAACCTAATTAATGTGAGATTCATGACACGCCTCTCTCAGTCCAAATCGGACTGAACATAACAATCAAATGGATTTTGGACAACTTAAGGCCTGATACCGCCCCAAACTATTAGATTAGGGTGACTTTGATACCATATTAAATTGAGTCTAACTCACTCTCAAAAGGCATCTTTAGGAGGAGGTTTGTCATTCAGTATATATTAAACATACCAACACAACCTAACTAATGTGAGATCCATGACATTACTAGCAATAATTATTTTTGTAGTTAGAATTTATCTTGATTTTAAAATAGGTTAGATAATTTTATTCTTCATTCTGTTGGTATATTTGTACTCTGTATCGTTTCCTACTGACTTGCTTGTATTGTTTGTAAATGTTGACTTGTCAACAGGACACATGGCAAAGGATGATAGGTTGGTGTGTTGCTTATATATGTTACTTGGCACACATTTCTTTC
>CANYCX010701119.1:0-20338 GCA_948193385.1 Breynia disticha f. nivosa
ATCAATTTAGCACATAATTAAAACAAATATAATTCTTAACATGTTTATCAATTTAGCACATTATCAAGACATAAATAATTCTTAAATAATTCTTAACATATTTATCAATTTATCACATTATCAATTTAGCACATTATCAAAACATATAAATGAATACTTCATTTTATTCAACACATAAAACCCCTTCTTTTACTCGAATTTTCATCGAGGTTAAGAATGTACCTTGCTAAAATTCGCTTTAGAATAGAGCTGGTCTAGGTTATGTTCCTCCGTGCAAGCTACGTAAGTGTAGGATGAATGAATTGAGGTTTAGAAAGGTTGGAATGGTGTTTTCAGGGTTTTAGGTTGAGAAGAGGTCGGTTGGGTTTTGAAAATATGTGTTTCTCTCTTTCCTCTCGCTCAAATACGTTATTTTTAAAATCTTGCCAGACAGAACGGTCTCTGAAACGGCTTGCCCAGGCTGTTCACTGGCCTTTCCATAACAATTCCTAGCACGCATTGTACGAAATCCAGAAATGGAGAACGACCATGAGAACAGTTTCCCTTGGTCATTCCCTAGACTGTTCGAGGCGACTATTGTGATGCTTTTTCGCTGATTTTTTATGTTATAATTTTCGGCGCGTTACAGCTCACTCCCTCAGGAAATTTCGTCCCCAAAATTTAACTGTCCTGGTTTTTTAACCTCAATAGACATACCTCATTATAGTTCCCTTTCCCTTATCTCGTGTGCATGGTTTCAACCATCCTACCTATCAATAGTTAGCTTGAACTTGGCGTAAGTTCATTCGACTTGCCACTAAATAACACTCAACCATTTTTCTATCGCTAATTCTAGCACTAATGTGTATCAGTAAAACCCTATTGCTCTTAACCGTGAATCCATCAGGACATCCTCTGATCATGTCATACCCATCAAACTTATATCCACATACCATTAATATAAATCGCTCTATTTCATTTCCTCTAGAAGCTCTCTCATTTAACTTTCATAATTATATCTATACTAATCTCGCATCTATCGGGTAACGTCAGCCCCAGGGTAGGTAAGCAAGACATTGGTTTGCATACACATGAAAAAAAGAAATGCAAGGAGTGCATAACATTTATGAGAAATGTAAGAAATGTCCTACCTTTGCTCAAGAAAAATACGTAGGAAGTCAAAGAATCACTTCTCATACAATCACAACCCTGGCACTACCTTTAAGATAGAGGACGAGTGATAGCAACCTCAATAGTCACACCTTCAATCAAATCATCAATATACCTTAGCATTTTCTTCCACTTTCATCAACAAGTAACATCTAATTTCTTTCCTTTAGTACCCCCTCTCATATATACTATTGTTGTTCCCACTATGGGTTATTACGCTATCTATGTTATCAATTTTTACTTCACCTTTCACTCAAACAATGTTTAACTAATTGATTGACCAATTAGTTCATTCATTTTAATAATCATTCAGCTTTTATTTCTGTTAAAGTCCAATTAAGATTTTCCAGTGAACAAGGGGCGTGCCGGTGAGCACGGCCCTCATGCTCCTCACAACAAACTACACTATATGGCACGAGCTAGTGCTGTCAAGCACTGGATTCGTGCCATCATAATGGAATAGAAAACATAATTTTAACACAAGGTCTTATCTCCAAAATTGGTCTGGACATGAGATCGTGCCAGTTGGAACATCCACCGTGTCAAGCTACAGACTTGATCCAATTCACACCACATTTTTAAGCCACGTAATACCAATGTTATTCGCACAACATCTAACATTCTTCCTTTACATTCTTCCTTTACATTCCTAAGCATAAACACTCATCAAATTATTTCACACGCAAGTTTTTATTTTAGTCCTTGCCAATTACTCTCATATGTACACATGCAAGCAAGTGCATAATCATTTACTTCCATCGTATTCAAGCCATTTCACATACCAATTACTTGAACAACTTCCTGTATATTTTCGAACCATATTCTAAAAATTCAACACACGTATATGATTGCCCACGTGTTTCTATATGGTCACATCCAACATATACTCATGCCAACATGAGTTCTTTCACATGGTTTGTAGACTTTTCTTTCATATAATACAACATATGTTCATCATTAATCCACATGTACATGTTTGGATCAACAATCTGCTTAACAACCATATGTCAAGATCATACCACCACATACAACATGCTTACTAGAATGATGTTAATAGGAGTATAAGTGGAGACATCCACAAAGTCACAGAAATACCAAAACATTACTAAAAATTGCACAATGCTCACATAAGGCCAGACATAGCATCAATTTGTACACGCTCGCAATTCATTAAAACATATCCAACATGGATACATTTTCATCCTAACTATGTGTTACCCAATCTTTTACATATGTTTCAACAATTGATTTAAGAATTCACTCAATTCCTTTAATCTATTCTATTTTTCCCTAACCACTCAACAACAAGTAAACATATTCTAATCATTTTCAATCCTATGCAAGATATCATCTTACAGGTATCCCTGCCTCACAAACAAAATCTACCGTACTCAGCTTTGGCATGATTCACGCTTTGACGTTCGATACCTTGACGGGTTGTTAATTTAGGAAGGCAATTTGCTTGACTTACTATTTTTGGGGTTAATTTGTTCGATTCGACGGCTTAGCATGCAAACACAGATTCGACATTCAATAATAGTTCGCATTCATTCATCAACATGTATAAGCATACAAAGAATAAGTGCAAAAAAGTAAATGTACAATCTGTGACATCCTGGAAATTATTTTATGAAAATAATGATTAAAAATAAGATTTTTGTACTGAAATAATGTAAAATAAATGATTAAACTTAGGTATATGAAGGTTGATTGAAGGTTGATATAAGGGGTATACAAAATAACCAACGAAAAGGAGGAATGATACGAATCAGAGAAGTACACGTTGTTGTAACCAAGTACGTACAGTGGCAACGACCACGGATACTTTACTGTCCACCACATGTTCTGCACTGATTTAGGGAAAAAAATATAATTTTGCACGATTTGCTTGAACATTCAAGAACTCTCATTTGAAATTGCAGAGAAATTAGCAGAGGAAGCTGAGAAAGAAGCCAAGACATTGTTCTTGAGGGGAGGAAGTGAATTAATAATAAGAAACACTAAATCCTGCAAAGAATCCAAGTTAAGGTAAGGTTGATGGTTGGTTTATGCAAACTTTGAAGGGTTTATGTTTTGATTTTGCTAGATGAATCTGTTTGAATTGAAATTGATGCTGGAAAAGATGTTATTGAGAGGAAAGAACTTGAATAATTCCTTGTGTATGATTTAAGGAGATGTAAATCATTAGATGGATGAATTGTAGGAAGATTGATTCATAGGGAAATGTTGACATATGGATGATCTTTTGTTCATTATTGAAAATTATATGATTTTGCATATCGAAAGTTAAGGTTTAGGGTTTTGAAGTTGAAGGAATTGATTCGTAAGGAATGGTTATTTTGAAGTTAAAGTTTAGGGTGTAAAGTGATGTTAGCGATTCTAAGTGTAGAATTAATATGAATATGATTCATTAACATCATTTATGTGATTGATTTCATATAGGTGGATCTATACGTATTTTGGATTGAGATTGGATCAGCATCAGTATTGTAAGAACTCGTTAAAGAGTCAAGGTAAGTGTTCTTACACTAACTAATCATAATTATATGATTATTGGAATGAAAATTAAGTTAATCATGTAGGATTTATGTGTATGCATGTTCTTAAGTATATAAATGAGTGATGATAAGAAATTTATGCTTCTTTGATTGTATTTTAGTATCCATGCTCATAGATTTATTGTTCTTATAAACAATTGATATTTAAAAGATAGTTTATATGTGAAATAAATGATATAAGCATATTGATAATGAGTTCACTATGGATTGATTGTATTCATTTCTTAATTGTAAAGTATGCCTTTTTAGCATCAAGTTGATTTATAGCTGTCATCATATTAATTACAAGCATATGTTTGCTTATGGATTATGGAAAGCCTTGAATTGCTTATTGAGCATGATATTGCTATTGGAAATGACGATGATGATTGGATTTTTCATATTCTTATTATGATCTTATATGATCCATATTAAGTTGATTTGGTATGCTCATTTGGCTTTATGCCTTACTTGATAATATGTTGATTTATGGTTAAAATATGATGAGTATCATGTTGATGTCAAAACATGTGTTGTTTTATTATTGAGCATACTGGATTGAGTTCAAAATATATGAATGCATTGATCATTCATTGTGTTGCATTGATTGTGTGTCACTGAGATAGATATCCTAAGATGGACCTGAGGATTATTTAGAGAGAGATCTCGATGCCAGTCTGAGATCGATGATATTCTCAGCTGGGCTTAATGTCGTACTAGGTACGATGTCGGTCTAGCACCGAGGGAAAAATGAAAAGAAAAGAAAAGAGAACAATAGCCCGAGGCATATTGCATGTGATTGCATTGTCATTCATATGCACGTGTTTGATTCGCATTCATATTTAGCATGTGTGACTATCGCTTTCTGAGATATGAATGCTAGAATGATTAAACATGAGTTATGTGATATTGTGAAGTAAAATTATGTATGCTTCATTTATAGAGAATGTGTTATATGTAAATGTGATACATGGTATGATATGGTTAATATGGTTCTTTATATTAATGGTTAAATCTGTATATTTGTTTGGTACGAGCTGTGCCAGAGGAAAATCAGAACATCAGTGCGTCCTCATACTGAGATACTGATTTTCCCTGCGCTCATTTTGAAAGAGAATATATGAATCAATGATGTGGTGTAAAATACTTACTCTGTATTGAGAAATACTCACTGTTTGTTTGAAGTGTTTAAATGATGCGCAGGACGCAGATAGCTGCCATTAGACCAGAGTTGCTGGAATCTTACTGCATAGCGATATTATCAAAGTTCGAGCTCCATATTTTGTGTGTTTCCATATTTTATGTTGTACATTTTTTGTACATTTTTGTAAATGTTCATATTTTGGGTTTTGATACATTTTCAGAACTAAACCTTTGTTTCCACAACTATATTTTGTTTTGTATAAATTGGGTAGTGTTTTGGATATATGAACATTTCATCTTCTCTCTCCTCATTTTAAAGTTTTGAATTTATTATCATTTCTCATATTATATTGTTTATCAGGGAAAAAAGGTTTTTAATTTGAGTTCCACATTTAGTGGTATCAAAGCAGGGATTAAATTCTATGCGGAATGTGCCAAAATTTTTTTGTCCATCATATTTTGGAAGCTATATGAATTTGAAATTGTTGTTCACATAATATATGGAGCCTATTGACGACATATTGCATGATCACACTGTTGAGTCCAGAGAGTCAATAGAGGGGTAGGGGTCTGCCCCATTACCTCCTAAGCAGCCTACACAGCCTGCTGCACAGCCTGCTATGCCTATACCTCTGTACGATCCTGCATATGCTCCATTCTAAGAGATGATGGAGAAAA
The DNA here is from genome assembly GCA_948193385.1 of Breynia disticha f. nivosa. NCBI lineage: Eukaryota > Viridiplantae > Streptophyta > Magnoliopsida > Malpighiales > Phyllanthaceae > Breynia > Breynia disticha. Next base: position 5,508 of record CANYCX010701119.1, read on the forward strand.
TGATGCGAGATCCAAGAGTTACAACAAGTTAATAGACTCTCAATATTGATAAGAATTTTAGAGAGGTAAGAAAGCAGGGAGCAAAGACTTTTGAGGGCACGACTGATCCATCAGAGGCATACGATTGGCTGAGGCATACAGAGCGTATTCTTACACGTACAAAATGTACTCCTATGAAAAAATGAGGTATAGGACATCTCTGTTAGAGAAAGTAGCTTGGTATTGGTGGGAGTCAGTTCCAAACATCTATAATGATCCTCCGACATTTACTTTAGATGATTTCTTAAGAAAGTTTGCTGAGAAGTTACCCCTCCTCTATATTTGACAAAGAAAAAGATTGAGTTTTTGGAGCTGAAACAGTGAGAGAGGACTGTTGTTGAGTATGAGGTAGAGTTTACTAAACTGTCTCGATATGCTCTAGAGGATACTGACCTTGATTAGAAGAGGAGAGATAGATTTGAGAGAGGTTTGAGGTATACCATTCGCAATAGGATTGCGATAAAAGCCCCGATATATGAGATACTGATTGAGGCTACTATCAGGGCAGAGGAGTTAGAGGCAGCGAGAGAGAAAAAAAGAAAACTGAAAAGAAGGAAAGCGACTAAAGATTTTTGTGTCTAGTTTAGCTGGAGGACGTCAGAGATCAGATTTTTGTGTCTAGGTGCAGGTGGGGTGGTCAACAGTTTACAGGCAGAGTAGGAGGTAGGCGAAGTCATTTCGGTTAGCCTCCTACTTATTAGAGCAGAGGTACAGATACCTATACCGGCGACGATATGAGATTATTGTGTTATAATTGTCAGGAGTCGGGTCATTTTGCCAGAAATTGTCCAGAGCGTAAAGAGCCTCATAGTAGAGTTGGGTCTAGATAGAGCAGTGTGGGTGATGTTCGTACTACAGCTTTGACAGGTAGTGATAGAGGTGAACGAGGTTCTAGTTCTACTTTTAGGGGAGCAGCAACCTCTAAAGGTGGAGCAGTTGGGATAGGTGGAGTTGGTGGATATAGTGAAGCAGCCGAACAGTCAGAAGCAACTCCACAGGCTCGAGTTTTGTTATGACAAGAGATGAGGCTGTAGAGGATCCAAACGTGATCACTGGTACTATTTCTATCTTTTTATATACTACCGTGGTATTGATTGATCGAGGTTCTATGTGCTCTTTTGTGTGTGAGTCAATGGTAGACCATATTGGAGGTAGTATAGAGCGTCTTGGTTATACTTTTTCTATATTGATGCTTATTGGTGGTGCTGTATTAGTCAGACATATCTTATGGCATTGTGAGTTACATATTGTTAAGTCGACTTATTTCATCGATTTGATTGTTTTAAGGATGATGGAGTTTAGGATTATCTTAGGGATGGATTGGTTATCCAGAAATTGGGCTATGGTCAACTCTAACTTGAAAGAGGTTATGATTGAGGTGGATGGAAAGAGACGAGTATTGTTAGTAGGCAAAAGGAAGAGTACTCCTTCTTCCCTGATTTTAGTTATGATTGCTGCAAGGTTTAGTATAGAGAGTTATGATGTCTATCTTGCTTCATTGATCGATTTGAATCAACCTAAGTTAGAGGTGCGAGATGTGGAGATTGGATGTGAGTATCTTGAGGTATTTTCTGATGAGTTATCAGGATTGCCATCATAGTGAAAGGCTAATTTTAGGATAGAGACTATTCCGAGGAAAACTCTAGTATCTATAGCACCGTACAGGATGGCAGCTGTTGAGTTACAGGAGTTGAAATGAAAACTGGAGAGAAAGAGGTTTTATACGACCCAGCGTATCACTTTGGGGAGCACCAGTATTGTTTGTACGAAAGAAAGTAGGTAGTATGCGATTGTGTATCGACTATCATTAGCTGAACAATGTGACAGTGAAGAATAAATATTCGTTGCCATGGGGAGTTATAGTGTTCTCCAAAATTGATTGAGGTCAGGATATTGGCAAGTGAGAGTTGAGGATAGCTCGTTAGAGAAGACAGCATTCAGGACTCGATACAGGCATTTTGAGTTCACTGTTATGTCATTCGGGTTAACGAATGCACCTGTGTTTATGGCACTGATGAATAAGGTATTTTAGCCTTATTTAGATCAGTTTGTGGTTGTGTTTACCGATGATGTATTGGTGCATTTGAGAGATAGAGAGGAGCATCAGAGACACCTTTGTATTGTGTTAGAATTGCTAAAAGAAAAAAGTTGTGTGCTAAATTCAGCAACTACGAGTTCTGGATGTCTGAGGTTATTTTTCTAGCACAAGTGATCTCAGCATAGGGAGTGAAACTAGATCCTAGCACGACAAAAGCAGTTTAGGAGTGGGAAGCTCCTAAGAATGTATCTGATGTATGGAGTTTTCTGGGTTTAGCTGGTTATTATCAGAGATTTATCATAGTTTTCTGAGTTAAAGAAGAGGTTAGTTGAAGCTCCAGTTCTGATGTTACCTTCTTAGGGAGTTGGATTTGTTATGTATACAGATGCATCTGGAGCTGGGTTAGGTGGAGTATTGACGCAGCATGGCAAAGCTATTGCATAAACTTCACGACATTTGCGACCGCATGAGACTAATTATCTGACACACGATCTGGAGTTTGCTGTGATTATTCATGCTCTAAAGGTTTCACGTCATTACTTATACGGGGAGACTTTTTAGACTTTCACTAATTATAAGAGTCTCAAGTATGTTATGACACAGTGAGAGCCTTTAATAGAGGTGGTGGATTGAGTTGTTGAAAATTATAACTGTACAATTGAGTATCATCCTGGAAAGGCAAATGTAGTTTCTAAAGCTTTGAGTAGAAAAGAAAAGGGGATGAAAATTCAGTTACTTATAGAGCAGAGTCTCTATTTGCCTTACGAGAGTTACGAGCGCAATTGGATTTGATTGAGGATCATATATTAGCCAACATTATAGTTCAACCTTAAATGCGAGAGTTGATTGCTGAGCGTCACAAAGAAGATGCTTATCTGATCCAGATAAAGAAGAAAGTTGAGCGAGGAAAGATACATACTTTACACATACTTGATGATAATGGTGTATTATATTATCAAGATAGATTGTGTGTTCCAAATATTGTAGAATTCAAGAATGACTTGGTGGTTGAGGCACATTCTTCACTGTTATCAATTCATCTTAGCAGTACTGAGATGCACTAGGATATGAGAGAGTTGTACTGGTGGGTACATATGAAGAAAGATATAGTTGAGTTTGTTACGAGATGTCTACAGTGACAACATATTTAGGTAGAACATCAAGCTCCAGCTGAGGAACTGAGACCACTTAAGATTCTAGAGTGGAAATAGGAGAAGATCACCATGGATTTTATTAACGATTTATTGAGGAAGTTTTGACGTCATGATACTATCTGGGTTATTGTTGATAGACTGAAGAAATCGACTCATTTCTTAGCTATTCGACAGGAGGATACGTTGGATAGGCTTACTGGTTTTATATGTTGCTGAGATTGTCAGGTTACATGGTATTCCTATTTCTATTATGTATGGTTGTGATCTTGGTTTACATCGTAATTTTGGAAAAGTTTACAGGATACGATGGGTAATCGTTTGAGGTTTATCACGGCTTTCCAATCACAAATTGATGGTCAGTCAAAGAGGATGATTCAAACAGTAAAGGATATACTAAAAGCATGTATACTAGAGTTTGGAGGTAATTAGGACGATCATTTACCTTTAGTTAAATTTGCATACAATAATATCTATCATTCTAGTATGGGATGGCACCTTATTAGGCATTATATAGGAGATAATACAGGAGTCCAGTATACAGGGATGTTGAGGGTTTACCGTAGATTGAGGGGCCAGAGTTGGTTCAACAAACCCTGGATAAAATGAATGTTATAAAAAGGTGTATGCAAATAGCTCAAGATTGTCAAAAGAGCTATTATAACCGTACGAGATAAACGAGAGAGTGGCACCATTGCTATAGAGTTTTGTTGCGAGTTTCACGCTTGAGAGGTGTTATTCGATTTGGGAAGCATGGAAAACTAATCCTAGGTATATTGGACCGTACGAGATTAACAAGAGAGTGGGACCATTGGTATAAAGACTGAGGTTACTAGCAGAGTTGTCCCGATTATATGATGTGTTTCATATTTCTATATTGAAACGGTACCAATCTGATCCTAGTCAAGTGTTCAAGGCTTCAGAGTTAGAGATATCTGAGGAGCTAACTTATGGGGAGGAGCCGATTGAGATTTTAGACAGACAGGTGAGGCGGTTACAAAATTAAGAGATTTTGATGGTTTGGTAAAGTGGAGTTTTGATTCACCAAAAGAAGCTACTTGGGAGGCTAAGTCAGATGTGAGACAATAATATCCATATCTGTTTCAAGATTCTACATTAAAGCATTAAGGTATATTGATTTTGGATGTGATTCCGATATTGAATGTTAAGAATATTTGCTTTGATTGATGACTTTATTGGTTTCAGTTTGGATTTGATTTGGTTTAAATTTTGGGGACAAAATTTTCTAAGAGGGTGACAATTGTGACATCCTAGAAATTATTTTATGGAAATAATGATTGAAAATAAGATTTTCGTATTGAAATGATGAAAAATAAATGATTAAACTTAGGTATATGAAGGTTGACTGAAGGTTGATATAAGGGGTATACGAAATAACCAAGCAAAAGGAGGAATGATATGAATCAGAGAAGTACACGTTGTGGAAGCCAAGTACGTTCAGTGGCCATGACTACGTGTACTTTGTTGTCCACCACGCGTACTTTGCTGTCCACCAAACGTACTTTGCTGTCCACCACGCGTTCTGCACTGATCAGGGGAAAAATATAACTTCTCACAATTTGCTCGAACATTCAAGATCCCTCTTTTGAAATTAGCAGAGGTAGCTAAGAAAGAAGCCAAGATACTATTTTTGAAGGGAGGGAGTCAATTAACAAGAAGAAACACTAAGTCTTGCAAAGAATCTAAGTCAAGGTAAGGTTGATGGTTTGTTTATGCAAACTTTAGAAGGTTTATGTTTTGATTTTGCTAGATGAATGTGTCTGAATTGAAATTAATGCTAGAAAACATGTTATTGAAAGGGAAAAACATGAATAATTCCTTGTGTATGATTTAAGGAGATGCAAATCATTAAATGGATGAATTATAGGAAGATTGATTCATAGGGAAATGTTGACATATGGAAGATCTTTTGTTGATTATTGAAAATCATAAGTTAGTTGAAATTGAAGGAATTCATTCTTAAGGAAAGGTTATTTTGAAGTTAAGGTTTAGGGTTTAAGATTATCTTAGTGATTCTAAATGTAGAATCAATATGAATATGATTCATTAACATCATTTATGCGATTGATTTCGTATAGGAGGATCTATATGTTTTTTGGATCAAGACTAGGTCGGTATTGGTATTGTAAGAACTCGTCAAATAGTAAAGGTAAGTGTTCTTACACTTACTAATTATAATTATATGATTATTGGAATGAAAATTAAGTTAATCATGTATGATTTATGTGTATGTATGTTCTTAAGTACATAAATGAGTGATGATAAGCAATTTATGCTTCTTTGATTGTATTTTAGTGTCCATGCTCATAGATGTATTGTTCTTATGAACAATTGATATTTAAAAGATAGTTTATATCTGAATTAAATGATATGAGCATATTGATAATGGGTTGACTATGGATTGACTGTATTCTTTTCTTAATAGTAAAGTATGCCTTTTAACATTAGATTGATTTATAGTTGTCATCATATTAATTATAAGCATATGTTTGCTTATTGATTATGGAGATCATTTAATTGCTTATTGAGCATGATATTGCTATTAGAAATGATGATGATGATGATTGGATTGTTCTTAATATGATTATAATCTTATATGATCTATATTAAGTTGATTTGGTATGCTCATTTGGTTTTTTGCCTTACTTGATAATATGTTGATTTATGGTTGATATATGATGAGTATCATGTTGGTGTTAAAAACATGTGTTGTTTTAGTATTGAGCATACTGGATTGAGTTTTGAGATATATGAATGCATTGATCATTCATTGTGCTCAATTCATTGTGTGACACTGAGATTGATATCCTAGGCTGGGCCTAAGGATTATTCCGAGACAGATCTCAATGTCGGTCTAGGACAGATGGTATTCTAAGTTGGGCTCGATGCTATATTGGGTACGATGCCGGTCTAGGATAGACGGAAAATGAAAAGAAAAGAAAAGAAAAAGAAAAGAGAGCAATACCTCGAGGCATATCGCATGTGATTGCACTGCCATTCATATGAAGATATTTGATTCGCATTCGTATTTAGTATGTGTGACTATTGATTTCTGAGATATGAATGCTAGAATGATTAAACATGAGTTATATGATATTGTGATGTAAAATTATGAATGCTTCATTGATAGAGAATGTGTTATATGTAAATGTGAGATATCGTATGATATGGTTGATATGGCTCTTTATATGAATGGTTGAGTCTGTATATTTGTTTGGCATGAGCTGTGCCAGAGGAAGATTAGAACATCAGCACATCCTCAAACTGAGATACTGATTTTCTCTGCGCTCATTTTAAAAGAGAATATATGAATCAATGATGTTGTGTAAGATACTTACTGAGTATTGGGAAATAGTGACCATTTGTTTGAATTTTCTAGATGATGCGCAGCACGCAGATAGCTACCACCAGACCAAAGCTGCAATAATCTTACAACATAGCAATATTGTCAGAGGTTGAGCTCCATATTTTGTGTGCTTCAATTTTTTGATGTTGTACATTTTTGTACATTTTTATAAATGTTCATATTTTGGTTTTTGATACGATTTCAGACCTAAACCTTTCCTTCTGCAACTATATTTTGTTTTGTATAAATTGGGTCATGTTTTGGATAAATGAACATTTAATTTTCTCTCTCCTCATTTTAAAGGTTTGATTTTATTATCATTTCTCTTATTATATTGTTTATCAGGGAAAACGGTTTAAATTTGAGTTCCACACAATCATGGGCCAATGAACTATTACATAGTACAGTCTTCAGGCTTCAAGTCCATACTAAGTCTATACTAAGTCTATACTAAACCTATTCTAAGAAAATAGGCTGATAGGCCTTTACAAATCCAAATAAATAAATAGGATCAGAAGGCCTCTACAACCTAAATAAAAATATAGGCCCATGAATGCACCATACAAGAAATTCAACATACAATTTCCTAACACCCATCTAGGCCTAAGGCCCACATGCTCAAACAAGATGAAATGCAACCTTAAAAATATCGCAACTCCATTTTATTAAGCCCAAGCCATTAAGAAAAATTGTCTTTGGAATCCTTGACTTAACCAAATGATGGGCTTGGGCCAAGACCAAAATCATGAGATAATTACATACTTCACCCCACTAAGTGGATTTTATGCAATAAAACCATCATGATGTTATATATTCATTTTTACCCAACCATTTTAAAAAATAACTAACTCATGCAACTACTTTCGTGGGGTGATTGTGAATAAAAGTAAATAAATAAAGGGTATTATAGAATTGTTTTATATCTTTTGTGTATACTTGAATTTTTTATTATAAAGGGTGTATATCCATAAAAAATCCCAAAATCATTCATGGAGTGAACGTACTCAAGCCCACAAGAGAACACATGATCTAATTTCATCCAAGAAATGTCCACTACAAAATTTCAATTTAGTGCCTAAATTTTCACAAAATTTATTTTAGGCCATTTTATATCCCTAAGAACTAAACTAGTCCTACTAGTTCATTAAATCTCTCTAAAAACACCTAGTTTAGGATTTTTTGTATTTTAGGTCAAAACTTAAAATATGAACAGTACCAATAACCCTAATTTTCACGTGTATGATGTATCTCAGCCCCTCCTAAATTCATAAAATCAATTCTAAGTATATTTGATTTAAACTATATCAAAATAGTCTTAAAATATCAAATTATGCACCTAGTTTTGTATTTTATAAATTAAAAGCAATACTTACATGTGACCAGCCATTATGGGATTAAAATTAACACAAAACCTACTGTATTAAGTCAATTTTAAACCCCACTCACTGCCCTAACAAAACAGCCCATGATTTCATCAAACTAGCTACCAGTTTCATCAATTTATGCATTAATTGATTAAAGTGACCGCTTTGATACCACTGTTGGGTTTTCTAACATGTTCTATAACTAATGACAGCATAAAAACACTCAAGAACATGTTAAAGACAGGCAAGAATCTCACCAAAATTGAAGAAATGCATAGATTTATTCCTAGTCAATAACTAGTTGATAGAAAAACGTAAATTTAAAGAAAAAGAATTCACCTTGATGAATCTCCTGCAATGCCGTGGGTTCTTTTGCCAAAAACCGTAACTACTGCCTTAAAATACTCTGAGACGACCTTTGTGACACCTTAAAAGAATCACACACATGATTCCTTTACAAAAAATAACACACGGATTAGCATAAATATGTATTAGCACAAAAGAAAGATTTACTTCACCTTATTTGCCAAAATTGGATGAGTTTCTTGCAAAACTAAGATTACAACGTTTATTGAACAATACAGACAACCTCCTAATCTCACGTCACTCTTAAGAAAACCCTAAAAATCTCTCTCTTTATTTTAGGTGGAAACTCACGGTTTTGATGGTGTGTCTTAGGGGAAACAACTAATATTAAACCACATAACAATCCTAACGCAATTAGGACTTTGTTAAGTCTTTAATTAAAACAAAAATCTTTAAAAAAACCCTCCAAAATATTGACTCTTTTGTGGACAAATAAACAAAATTTATCTTTTAATTTATCCCACATTAATCTTGTCTTAATTTAAGACAAGCTACCATTTATCTTCTTACGTATTTCCACTTAAGACATCATATTTTATAAATAATATTTGCCTTAAAAATTATGTAAGAAATGACAAATAACATTTCTCATCCATATTGGGCCCAGTTACCGAAACTGGCATAAATGCCCCATCCGACCCAATATCCAGATTTTGACTAAGGTGAAAAACCGAAAATACCCTTTTTGGTTTTACATCATCCATGCGTGATCTGTAGGATTATTTAATAAAGGTAATGAGTTTTATAATTCATAAACTATAGGTGGTCTCTAGTAAGACACTATGATTATCCTAAATTAAATAGCTGACGATAAGAGTCATAGTGATTTTCAGTCTAAGCATAATATTTGACATTTCTAATAGTGATCGCTCTCCAAATACAATGTTCTACATTGTACCTATGCACTTTGCTAGATATCCCAAATATATGTGACCCATAGAACATGATCACCTACAAAGTACATACTAGTCTTAACTCATTTTTATTCCTATAGAAACAAGCAACTAGGGATATTCAGAATATTAATCTCATAACTTCCACGTTCTACTATCAAGGTCTTCAACCTTGATTCCTAAAATGCTTAATTAACATTCTAGGATATTTTATCAAACACATACCACAGGTTAATATATGAAGTGGTAAAATAATGCCTCATAATATTATTACTGAATAATAATAGTTACAAACAATGTATTGGACTAAGGCTTACACTAACAATTTTTTATCACACGATACTTGTTTGACGTAAATTAATGTTTAATTAATGTTTATGGAAACATTTGTGTATCATATAGGTATCATGTGATACAAAATTTATAAAAAATCTATATATAGATGCAAAAAGAGAGAGAGAAGTCTGCCAAAGCATACAACTTTCCAACCTTTGTAAAAATCGTGGAAATAACAAGATTTTGCACTTCTTAATCCTGTACTTATCCTAAAAAATAAAAGCTATTTAATAAGTCGCATACTCAATGAGTCAAACTATAATAGTTTCAAATTAAAAAATACATGTAATAAATATAATCCAATATACAAACATATTGTAGAACTCAAAATTTAAAACCATTTATTTTCACTTATCATTAAATATCTTTCAAAACAAGGATATTAAATCAATACATAAAAGAATAATGAACATTTACAACAAATCTAAATAGCATTATTAAACCAAGTTGACCTCTTTAAAACTCTTTTACAATAAAACAAAGCAAAATCATTAAACTCATTTGCAAAATAATCCATGTTTGTAATCTTCGCGTTCGAGTCCTCCTCGTAGTAATCCTACTATACCTGCACATCATGAAATTTATCAGTTTCTATGTATACAAGTCGAGTTTTTTTAGGTTAAAAATGTTTGGAAATTCTAGGGTTCTTGGACGAGAGAGATTCGTAACTTATGTTTTTATCTCTCTTAATCTTTCAAAATGCATCAATTTATAATGTCCAGTCGGTCAGAATGGTTTGTAGAACGACATGCCCATGCCGTTTCACTGGCCGTTCTCCCCTTGCCCATGCTGTGGAATGGTTTGCAAAACGGCATGCTCATGCCGTTTCCTAGGCCATTCCTAGCTATTTTCCTGGATTTTTTTTCCCATAACCCTTATATCCAACTTTGATTATTCTTCAAATCTTAAGTTTAACACATTGGTTTTGCTTAATTGTCATACAAAAAAATTTCATATGTTACACATATGCATTGAATGATTCTAGATAATTTTATGTGATTGTTCAAGCTTATATTCTAATTTCTTCCTTCCACTGCTACCTTTTATATTTTCTTCCCATGACCAAATTTAATATTTAAATCTTCTTCTCTTTATCACTTTTAACATTTATATCTTCTTCCCATTGCAGCCTTTAACATTTATATCTTCTTCTCATTGCCACCTTTAACTTGCAACAGTACGGCTTGAAACATATCATGGCTCTATTAGATTGCATACCATATGAACATTCAAAACAAATAAACAATTAATCAAACAAATCAATCATCCATTGTAAAATTGTAAAATCCTTTAACATTATACTTTTGCAAATTTACCAGTTTATTCAGGTTTTGTCAAAAATTTGGCATGACCTTTGCTAAATATTAGTATCAAACTTCAAATAAACCACTATAATCAATTACACAACAATGCAAACATTCATAGCTCACAATAGCACTTGGACTATAGGCGAACATGGCAATAATGTAACCTCTTGACACAACATCAATAACTCACACTCTAGAAATTATTTAACAACCATATATCTAATATACCATATGAACATATATCAATATTAACATAATAGTAATCAATATGAATTTCATGTTAATTATCTTTATTTAGGTGATAGTAAGTATAAAGCAAAGAATCTGATCCTCAGATTATACTCACCTGGCTAACTCAGATACTCGGTACTACTCTGGTCCTTTTCTCTCTCCTTAAAAGTCCCCCAATGTCCAATAAACAATTATTCATCTATATACCAATATAGAAATGCCATGAATGCATATTTTTCTGTGTTTTTTCCTAACTTTAAACGGTCATAACTTTTTAATTTTAAGTTAAATTTTTCAAGATTTTGGATATGTTATTCTTATATATGTATACTAAAGATAAGTCTCTATACTACCATTAAATTTTGTCTCTAACACCTTCTATTAAGCATGTCAAGTTTGGTTTCCAGTTTTATGCAAATATTGGCATGTTTAATTTTAAATTCAAAACATATGACATCATTAGAATTAACACTTTGGCATATTTTTCCTTGAAAATAAATAAGGTAATATTTGTTGGGTTTTCCTACGTGTTTAGACTCAATGGCAGCGGAATAAATCATCAAAAACACTTAGAAACAGCCATGGACTCAACATAAAATCATCTTAAACATGCTAGCTACAATCGGTTGATAATATGGTTTCATAAAATCGTAAACTTTAGAAGAAAGATCATACCTTTCTTACTCCTCTTCCTGGTCGTGAGTTGTTTTGATCAAGAATAGTAACTACCACTTTAGCATACACTAAAGTGACCTTTGTGACACCAAATCAAAACCCCAAATGTGGTTTCTCTACAGCAGTAACACACAGATTAGCAAAAAAAGTGTACTAGAACAAGGAGAAGACCTAGAAATCACTCTCTTTGATTTCTTGAGGAGGCTCACGACTAAGAGGAATGGTGTTTAAGGGGACGGCTCACAATTGGTAAAAACTCTTGTCTTTCATAAAAGCTTTTTGAAGATAAGAGTTTTGCTAGGTTAAATCACTTAACAATCCTAATACCCTTAGGACTTGTTAAGTCTTGAATTCAAAATCAAAATATTTCAAAAACAAAACTCCTTAGCCGTGTATCAATGTTGATAATTAAAAGATTAATTATCCTTGTCTTAATTTAAAACATGCCTTGTCTTAATTTAAGACATACCTCCTAAATTTTCTCTCTATTTATTTCTTACATATTTTCACTTAAGACATCATATTTAATAAATAATCTGTCTTAAAATGATGTAAGAAATATTATTTCTCAACCGTCTTGAGCCCAATTACCAAAATTAGCCCAAATGCCCAACCCGGTCCAATGACCGAATTTTGACCTAAGGTGAAATACTAAAATTTTCCTTTTAGGTTTTTTCGCTATCCGCGTGTGATCTATAGGACTATTTAATAAAAGCAATGAGTTTAATAACTCATAAATCGTAGGCGGCCTCTAGTGCTAAATTAAATAGTTGACGAGCGGTGTCAACAGCCGTACAACAACTCAAATAAATCCCTTGACCTAGATATCTTGATTTAGCATAAGGCATGTCGTTAACACCCTTATTTAATGTTAAATCATTGTTCTTGATCCCTAGGAAAAAATTGATAATTTCGAATAAATGACTTAATCATTTCATTCGGGTGCGGCCACACTCTTCCCAATCTTGTCTACAAGCGGTCAGTGATATCATCTCTCACTGAGAGGGTCAATCCATTCGCTTAACTCCTGCTCTCAATAATGATTCGTAGCATACCCAATCATACCCATACTTGTCAACCTTTTACAGCCATGTTAGGCGTATGCCAAACAACACTAAAAATCACAACAAGAGACACAGTGATTTCCAGTCTAACGATAACATTTCACATTGCAAATGGTGATCGCTCTCCAAGTATAATGCTCTACATTATACCTATGCACTTTGCCAGATATCCCAAATATCTATGACCCGTAGAACATGATCATCTACAAAGTACATACTAGTCTTAATTCATTTCTATTCCTATAGAAACAAGTGACTAGGGACATTTAGAATGTTAATCTCAAAACTTCCAGGTTCTACTATCAAGGTCCTCAACCTTGATACCTCAAGTGCTTAATTAACATTCTTAGATATTTTATCAAACATATAACATAGGTCAATGCATGATGTTATAAAATAATGACTCATAATTTTATTTCTCAATAATAAAAGTTATAAATAATAGATTGGTCTGGGGCTTACACTAACAATCTCCCACTAGCACTAGTCCCAAACATACATAACCCTAAGACCAAAAGACCTAACATGACGCTCATGTTTTGGACCTGTCAGTTGTTTGGTCAGGGGATCTGCAACATTGTCTTCATCTAGAACCTTGATCATCTTCACATCTCCTCTATCGACGATCTCTCGAATGAGATAGAACTTCTTGAGTATGTGTTTGGATCAGTGGTGATTTCGGGGTTCCTTGGCCTGTGCTATAGCCCCATTATTATCACACAAAAGTTCCAAGGGATCTATGATAGATGGGAAAACTCCTAGTCCTGTAATGAACGTTTTGATCCAAACAGCTTCCTTAGCTACCTCAAATGCTTTTATATACTCAGCTTCTGTTGTAGAATCTGCCATTGTGCTCTCTTTAGATCTCCTCCAGCTAACAGCTCATCCGTTCAACATGAATATGTATCCTGATTGCGATCTTGAATCATCCTTGCTTGTCGGGGTCGCAGCATCAGTGTATCCTATAACACTGAGCTCCTCTTGACTTCCAAGCACTAAGAACAAATCTTTAGTCCTTCTAAAGTACTTAAGAATTTTCTTAACTGCAGACCAGTGGATCTCTTCGGGATCCTGCTGGAACCTTCTAGTCATACTTAGTGCATAAGCAACATCCAGCCTAGTACATAGCATAGCAAACATGATAGATCCTACAGCTAAAACATATGGGATTCTATTCATATGCTCTCTCTCTTCTCTAGAGGATGGCAATCCTTCTTAGAGAGAACTACCCCTTGTTGTAAGGGCAACAATCCTTTCTTGGATTATTCCTTATTGAACCGCCTCAGTATCTTATCTATGTACTTTTCTTTACTTAGTCCCAAGAGAGAAAGTAGATACGTTTTCCGTCCAAAAACACCCCAAATCGACCCCAAACACTTCTCCCACATCCAACCTTCATTCCAAACACTTTTCCACATCAAAATCGACCAAAACTCGACCTAAATCCACTGCTTTTCCTCCTCATCGGTTCACCTCCTGCCCATTCCAAAAAAGAAAGAGAAATTAGGTAAGTCTTGGAAAATCTGAATTTTAAGAATGGAATTTAGGTACATTGTATAGCTTTGTGTTGGGTTTTTGTTCTAGGATGGTTTTCTATAGATCAATGAGCTTAGAAACTCGTTTTGGAGAGGATCGAAAGGTTAGGGTTTGGGAGAAAAATGAGGGTTTTGTACGATAACTAAATAGAAACTGAAATGTGACTTGAATTAGTGAATAATGTGTGAAATGTGATTTTAAATTGTGGAGGGAACAACGTTCGGGATTCGAATCGGAGTTCGGGCGGCGATTAGCACTTGCACTTCGAGGTAAGTGTTTTGCCGCTTACTTGCTTTGTTTGTATATGTTTGAATGATAATGTGTTGTGTATTTTGTGGGCTTGCCAAAATGTAAATTGATGAGTGACATGTTGATAATATGAATTGGGTATGTGAATATTGAAAGAATTGTGGATTCTTGGATTGTCGTAAATGATGACCGAATATGTGTTGATGGATTTGCAT
>CANYCX010701604.1:0-16972 GCA_948193385.1 Breynia disticha f. nivosa
TACCCGTACCCGTTTAAATACCCGATTATATTATTTAATAATTAAAAAATATAAAAAATATAAATTATTTTATTAACTAAAATACATCAATAAAATAAATATTTTATTAATTATTTATTTTATTTAAAATAAACATATAAATAAATAAATATATATATATATATATAACTATAAATTATAATAATTAATGTATTTTAAGGATTTATTAAGAGCGGGTACCCGCGGGTACCCATTACCCGTACCCGTTTATATAAGCGGGTTCGGGTTTATGGTACCCGAGGGGGTAAACCCGAACCCGCGACGGGTATTGATTTTAATACCCGGACCCGCGGGTAGTTGCTTTTTCACTACCCACTTCCATCCCTATTCCTGATTGGTCTAGTTGAAATTTTCCCGATAGGAAAAAAGTTTAGGGACCATTCGGAAACTCTTCAGAAGTTCAATGACGGCATACCAAATTAACACCAGACGTCACACGTCATGATAGCAAAAGTCAAAACAAAAGGGAATAACACGTCAATCCGACCGCACGTGATTAAAATTGGGAATCATTTTTCGATTCCTTTTAGCTCACCAATTGCGACTACTCACTCACTTGGCTCTCTCCACTAATCTACTCTCGTCGTCGCCAATTTTCCGGCGACCTCCGGTAAGGTAAGTCTTTACCGTTGACTTTCTCATTCTGACGTTTTGCTAAACCTTTAATAACTTTATCTCTAGTTATAAAATAAATCGTATTCGCTTCTTACTATTTATATGAATAGCAAAGATTCCATGTTTGGTTTTGAAATGGGATTTTTATTTTTCGGATTGAATTAGTCTATCAGTTGGTTTGATGTCATTTTGATTTTACTTCGTTAAAGATGTGAAATTTATATGATTTTGTGTCTCGAACTGAACCAACTTGTTAATAGAAAATCGTGAATTTGAAAAGGTTATCTATTCTGTTTGGTTATGTGATATTGGTTTGTGAACGTTTGCAGAGGTTTTTTTTGGGAAGTTTTTGCATATGGCTTCATTTAGAGCGTTCTTGAACAGTCCAGTTGGACCTAAAACAACTCATTTCTGGGGACCTGTTGCGAACTGGGGATTCGTCGCTGCTGTATGTTTTCGATGCAGTTTCTTTCGGTATCTTAGATTCTCGCTAATAATTGACATTTTCGCGATTTGTTTGAGCTAGTTGTGTTTGATGTGTTTTGCATATCTTGGTTTTTCTTAGGGGTTGGTGGACATGAAAAAACCTCCTGAAATGATCTCTGGAAACATGACCGCAGGTGACTTTGTTATGCCTTTATTGGAAGTTCAGATTTTTTTTGTCTGCACGTGAGAATGTTTGGTGTTCTAAAACTTCCATTGTTGGTTGTTGTTGTTGCAGCAATGTGTGTGTATTCTGCATTGTTTATGAGGTTTGCATGGATGGTTCAACCTCGCAACTATCTTCTTCTAGCATGCCATGCTTCGAATGAGACTGTACAACTCTATCAACTCTCCCGTTGGGCTAAGGGTCAAGGGTAAGTCTCACTATTTGATGTTTTAGTTGATTGGCCTGTTCATTATCAGCTAATCGCTATTTCTTGTAAAAGAGTTCCTGTTAACTTCTTGTAATTCACCTGGTTTCTGATCTTAAAGTGGCAGCTCTAGGACTATAATAATCCTATTGCTCTCCTTGAGATATTGACCCTTTGTGAAACTGAATCTGATGAAACTGTTTGCATCAAAGCCACGCAATTTTGAATAACTTTAACATGAGGCAAGATGATAGAAACAGTTGTAGTCTTCAATTAGTTTATAGTGTTTTTTTCGTATGCTTACAGTCTAACGAGTTCCTTTTCGTTTTGGTAGTCGATTCGTGTTGAATTATGATCTCGCTTTAATCTTCTGATCAGCAGTTTTAGTTCAGTTCTTACCTTTCTTTAATAATTTTCATATAGCTGAAAAGGAATTATTATAGTTTATCATCTTCTTCTGTTTTTTAGGTACTTGTCATCGGAGAAGAAGGAAACTACTCCTGAATAAATCACATCTGCAACTTTGGTTCTGACCTGTTCTGCAGTAATTTTTCTTGTGGTTTATGAAGACCGTCTCTATTTATTTGTTGGACAACACTCCTCTGAGCAACTTGCATTTGGTACTACCTGGAGTTAAATCAAGGAGCTCAATGTTATTGAGGATTAATGACGTTGTTATGTAAAATAATTGATCCTGTAACAAAGGCATGCCTCCCATGCTTGTCTTAAATCTACCTCGTATTATTTATGCATTCACTACTTTCATTAACATTACATATCTAACATTTGTAATGTTTATTTCAAATAACGATATTTGATAATAAATAATACGATACAATTACAACACGACCAAGGTAATCGACAGTTTTAGTTTTAGTGCGAGGTTATGGGGATTCAAGACTTCGAGATTATTCAAAATCAATTATCAAAATCATAAGAGGCTTGCCTATAAATAAATTCAAAAAAATCATACAAATGCTCAATTACAATATTTTTACCGTAATGAACATGAGAAACCAGAGCTCTTCTTCAGCTGAATTACCGCGTTCCTATGCTACAGTAAAGTTGTTGCCATGAACTGTTTGTATCTGTCTCAGAAACTGCAAAAAATGTGATTCCTGAATTCAGGAATCATCGTCGTTCATCTTTCCACCCTTCGGCTTTTCTTTTCGGATTTTGACCTCTTCCTACTCTCTTCTCTGGATTTCTTCTTACTACTACCGTCTTTCAATTTGGACGATTTTTTCCTCTTTACCGGTGATTCTTCATTATTATTATAGGATTTGTTTTCATCCTCATTCTGTTCTGCTGCAACTTCAGATGTCTTCTTCCTGCTACGTTCTTTTGTTTTCCTTTTTGCCGGCACTGATGACTCTTCTTCATTGTCAGTCTGGATCTCGTTGACATTCTTTGCTTCTGTCGCAACTTTTTCTTGCATAACACAACAGTTACACTATCAGAAGCGAAGTCAAAACTGGAAAAATAAAACACAAATGGATTCATCAACTGAACTTTATAATAAAGAGGGAGTAACCTTCAACAGAGAAATTGGAATCAAAAACCACATTCGTAAGATGCTGCTTCAGGAAAGTCTGCATCATCAGCATATAGTAGTCAATAATCGAGATTAGAGAATCATGCAATAACAGGATCCAATTACCAAATATCGAAACACATAAACATGTCATTGCTCCATATACATACTGCTGAAAGAAGTTGCCCTGTGTTTATATCCCACAGGCGAAGATAGCTGTCTAAACCTGAAAGATAGAAAAATTCAGTATCAAATCACTGGTTTTGGAGCCACAGCACATATGGTCTGTTATGCTAATAGTGCGCTCCCCAAGTCTAAATACCAAGACCTTGAAGAAGCTCGTAAAAGGAATAAAGAAACATGACCATACATAAACTCACCACAAGATGCTAAGACAGGGAGCTCAGGATGCCTGGCCACGGATCTTATGCTTCCGGCACATTTGCCTATAAAGCATCTTAACAATTTACCTGAAAAGAATAATTAGCTATTAACAAAAACATAGGAAATACAAATTCCTGAAGCTTTATATGATGCATTTTCATATTAAACAACCACGTTCTCCATTCGTCAGAAAATTCTTTTAAATTTATTGCTCCATCAAATTACATAGACAACACAAAGTAAAAAGAACCAGCAAAGAATCATTGCATCAGAGGCAAATTTCTATCCTCGTGTTCTAAAATACCTGTGCGTACATCAATCGAAGCAAGGTCCCCTGATCCATTCCCTATATAGATTGTGTAGCCATCTTGATCTTCAGCGACCGCCTTGATGGGGGTCTCTCGAAAATCAACTGACATGACAGGTCTGCGCTGAGCAGAAATATCATAGAGACGAACCTGACGCATTCATAATTCACCACTAAGTTAAGAAGGTAACAACCAACTTAGAAATAGCTGTTAGGAATAGTTCACAGCGAAAAAAATACCTGATGGCTGTTAGTCCCGGCAACAAATTTACGGTGATCATCATTTGTCAAGAAGGTTGCAGAAGTAAACCACATGGGAGTAAAAATACCGAGGCAATTTTTTGGGGGCTGAACCAAGTTGCAGAATATAAAGGATAATGAGAAGTTAAATACCAGTAAAATGGATAAATATTTATTGCCAGGTCAAAAATATGGAAGTAGGGAGGTGAGAAATATTTACAGATTTTGCATTCCAAATCTTCGAGCTTTGCTCAAGATCCCATATATTAACTTCAACACCCTTCCTGAAGCAGATATAAGAGGTTTATTACATTCAAGGCAGTTTTTATGCAGCAAAACTATTTGTCATACTGAAGTACAAAGCTCATGTTAGACATCTTCTGTGACATCGAAGTTGTCCTTACCCACCAAATAAGGCATAGTTTTCCATTCCATGTACTTTAGAGAAAAAGAGATTTCCAGCTCCACAAACTCTCCATGCATTGGAGACACCGGTTATGGGATTCCCAGCAGTCTTTTTATTAACTGCAAGTGATCTTATGCTTACGTTTCCCTTAGATGTGCATGCGAGTAAAGTGCATGACCTGCAATTCAATGGAGAAACTGTATTCAGTAAACTTGCATTGCGGTTGCCACTTTAATATCGGTGTCCTCCAGCCTCAAAAAGAAAACATACCCAGACAACCGCTGCTTTCTGAATAAATGCAAGCCAACAGTAGCATCATCTTCACATTGAAAGCTAGAATCTTCACCCAAATTAGAAATCTCAACATAAATGTTCCCATTAAGTGGGTTGATCACTTCAACCTGTAGCAATGCTCAAATCACACAACAATCATTAAAACCAATTAAACAGTAAAAGCAGCCATTACAATCCGTAATCCATAATCAACTCACCGTGCCACATTTTCTCGCAACAGCCAACAACTGCAACAAAAAAAAAGTTACAATTTTCTATTAATTCAGCATTATAAATGCCACAAAACTAATCAGCAAAAGAACACACATACAAAAAGCAATAAGCACATTCAAACAAGGACAACAGAGACCCATTTCTAAACACACAATCAAACATCCAAATTCAATGGAAAAAATAAAACATACAGGGTCATTTTGACAATCATCAATAGAAGCAGCAAGGACGCATTTCGACGAGTCGGGTTCACCCCATCGTACCGTAACTTGAGGAATCCCCTGATTACTACGAGACTCAATCACTACAAGCAAAAATCAGAGAAAATCGAAGCAAATGTGATTCAGTCTAAAAAAAGCAGGGAAAATCGAAGTAAATTTAATACCTTTAATGAGTCCAAGTGAGTCGAAAGTTAAGGCTCGAAGTGGAGGGCAGCCAGGAGATTCTAGTGTGGTGGTTCGCGGCATTGGTTTGATGAAGTTGTGTGTGTTGCTGGGCTTTTTTGAGTGATGCTAAAACCATAAACCCTAGTGAAAACTTGGAATTTTAAACAGTAAAAGACAGCACTACCCTTTATAAAGACAACTCGGAACTCATCTGGTGATATTAAATCCAACCGGGACCCACTCACTACTAGCACACGTAAAATAACACAACTCATGCAAATCCAACACAGACATCCCAACCGCTCTTCACGCTGGTTAAAGTGTCTTAACTCTTTTTTTTAATTGCAGATTCGATTCTCCGACAGCGCTGAAGGAGACATACAGGTTTTAATATGTTAATTTACTGGAACTAACTAAAAGACGTTTTCTGTCTTTAATTTGTGGGTTAACTTAACTCATTTTCTAAAATTTTTTAACCAAACAATCCCATCCCTCCCGACACTCGTCTGCCCTGTAATAAATAACTCTCCCCCACACACCATAGACCATAAACTCTCTCTTCCCAAGAAAAATATCATACATCACTAATGTCAACTTCCGACACCTCCTACGATCCTCGGACTAACACATACCATTCTCTCCGCCCTAAACACCCTCTCCCCCACCCCTCTCTCCCTCTCTCTGTTGCTTCTTACACCTTTTCCCTCCTCAACTCCTCCGGCGTTGACTTTTCAACCCACACTTTTATAGCTGATGCTGCTTCCGGCAACTCACTCACCTACTCCCAATTCCTATCCCAAACTCGCTCCTTATCTCATTCTCTCCTAAGCCATTACAATCTCTCCCCAAACGACGCCGCTTTCATTATCTCCCCGCCTAACATTCACATCCCTACCATCTACTTCTCTCTTCTCTCGCTTAATGTAACCTTTTCTCCCACCAACCCCTTAGCCTCTCCCTCCGAAGTCTCCCACCAGCTCCGACTCACCAACCCCAAGCTCGCCTTTGCCACCTCATCCACCGCGCGTGTTCTTCGTTCTCTCCCTAATCCTCCTCAACTAATCCTCATCGACTCCCCTCAGTTCGCCTCTCTGCTCAATCACCACTTCGACGATGACGTCACCGTCCACGTTAAACAGTCTGACACCGCCTGCGTTCTCTTCTCCTCGGGGACCACCGGGATGGTCAAGGGCGTCGACTTGACTCACCGGAACTTCATCGCTTTGGTTTCGGGCATGTATCAAAACAAGAGCGACGTGATGCCCGACAATAACCCGGTTTCGCTCTTCACGCTGCCGTTGTTTCACGTGTTCGGGTTTTTTATGATGGTGAGGTTGGTGGCGTTTGGAGAGACAATGGTGTTGATGGAGAAGTTCGAGTTTGAGGAAATGCTGAGAGCTGTTGAGAAATATAAGGTTACGTATATGCCAGTTTCGCCGCCATTAATAGTGGCGTTAGTGAAGTCAGAGCTGACGAGAAAGTATGATTTGAGTTCGTTGCTAGTGGTGGGATGTGGTGGAGCTCCTTTGGGAAAGGAAGTTGCTGAGAGGTTTAGAGAGAAGTTCCCTCATGTCGAGATTGTTCAGGTTTTCCTGCGTTCGATATATTTCCATTTTTCATTGATAATGAGTTGGATTGTTAAGCAATTCTCTGTTGATTTCACTGCTTCTGCAGGGATATGGTATGACTGAGACTAGTGGTGCAGCAACGAGGGCTATTGATCCTGAAGAGTGCAGCCAATATGGCTCTGTTGGCCGCCTAGCTGAACATTTTGAAGCTAAAATCGTTGATCCTGAGACTGGAGAGGCATTGCCTCCTGGCAAAAGTGGGGAATTATGGTTGAGAGGACCTACTATAATGAAAGGTAGTTTACATGTTCGCCTTGTTTGCTGTTAATTTCACTACACTCTGCTTGCCAGTGTCAGGTTCTTTTTTTTTTTTAATAAGGCATCAAGAACCTGAATCTGTACAAATAAGATAGTACAAATACCAGATTTGGATTCAAAAGGTTCCATCAATGAAAATTATCAGGGATTTCTCAGATGTGTGTTTAACACAGGTTATGTGGGAAATGACAAGGCAACTGCGGAAACCTTGGATCCTGATGGATGGTTAAAGACTGGTGATCTTTGTTACTTTGATTCTGAGGGATTCCTGTTTATTGTTGGTAGGTTAAAGGAACTGATTAAATATAAGGCATATCAGGTGATTAGTTTACTCTGGTTGTTGTCTTATTTTTACTTATCACTGAAGGCAGGATTATGATAAATATGGATTCTTGACAAACTTGTAGGTGCCGCCAGCTGAGTTGGAAAAATTACTTCAGGCGCATCCTGGTATTGCTGATGCTGCTGTGATTCCGTAAGTATCTCATCAGTTAACCATGCCGAAAGCGTCGAATTTCTAATATCTGATTGCCGGATTTCGCTAACATAAGTTGTAACGAGGAAGCAGGTATCCTGATGAAGATGCAGGGGAAATTCCCATGGCCTATGTGGTGAGAAAACCAGAAAGCAACATTAATGAAGCTCAAGTTATAGAATTCATTGCGAAACAGGTATGCTTTCAGCAGTCAAAACATAGAATTGCTCATTCCAAGTAACTAGAAGCTGTTGAATTGAGTGTGTGTAATCAAGGAAGATTTGTGATATGCATGCATAATTCTGCAGGTAGCTCCATATAAAAAGGTACGAAGGGTAGCTTTGGTGAGTGAAATTCCAAAATCTCCTGCTGGAAAAATCCTGAGGCGAGAGCTTATTAAACATGCAGTCTCTGTTAGTTCTTCTAAGTTATGATTGAAGCCAGAATTGATTGCAGTTGAACCTGATGGGTACAATGTTGTCCTGTCCACACAGGTTAGAGACGCCATTATTGTTTTCTGTGATGCTTTTCATGAGCTTTTCCAGGCTTACGCCATTAATCTGATAATCTAAATAAATGAAGATTGTTCGTTCCAAAGCAGTTGAAGAAAATTCATAATCCTTGTAAGATTCTTTGCCCAATGTGTCAAACTCAGATGGATATAGCCTCATCGAAAGCCTGGAGAACAGAGTTTTTGATCCGTCCACATAAAATCAAGACATGAAAATTGAAATTATATGATTCCAATCTAGAAGAAAGTAGCATCATAAAAAAACAATGCAGTCAATTAAAATGAATTTCTCTAAAATTTGAAGTCTGATTCTAAGCAATTCCCATCCCACATGCTATTGAACCAAGTATGACAATAATTAAATGAATCACGAAAAAGATTTGAGAAAATTCAAATCGAGTTGAGGATCTCATAGTACAAGAACGAGTGGAAGTCCCTGCCTAATTGGGTGAGTTGGAGGCAGCTCGGCAAGAGCAATATCCTACACAAAAGACTAAGCAGAAACAGTTGCATATAAAGAATCAAACAACAACTAATCACAATACCAGACCCGAGCAGATTAATTTGCAAGCCAACAAGGTCCTCTCCGCCCCAGTCTTCAACTCCGCAAGGTAATCGCCCTTCATCTTTAGGTAAAACACCTTGAACTCAGCAGAGGGAACGAGATGCGATTCAAGAAGCCCTCCTTGCTCCGATCACGTTCTTGTAGCCCTCCTTCCCTCAACGTCAACGGTCTTAGCAACTTTTTCCATGAACTCCACCATTTCTAGGATTTAAAAGAGTTAAATTATAGCTGGACAAAAGCTTCTCAAAGTAAAATAATTAAATTTTACTAAATTTTTGTCGCCATTATTTTGGAATTCTTATACTGTAACTTGCTCTATTTTTTATTTTAAAAATATATTTTTTTAATAACTTTAAATTCTAATTATTTTTAATCACAAAAGTATGAAAAATGTTGAATTTAAAGCTGTGAAATATTTAATATAAAAAAATTATACGAGATATAATATAATTTTTTAAAAAATAATCTTTCTTTAAAAAATCAACATTAAAATATTATTTAAGTATTAGGAGAATTTAATTATTTTATCTGGGATGAATTTTTTTTGGTTAAAAACACAAAATATTTTTTTGGGTTAAAATACCTTATAAAAAATTTAAAATCGCTATAATGACTTTATAAAATATAACAGCCAATATGAATATAATAAAAAACAGCGAAATATTTTATCGCAAATATTAATGGACTTTTACTAAAATTTTTTATAAGTTGTGAGTTAAGATAAGTAATTGTAATTATTAAATACAGAAATAAATATATTTGAGTTTTTAATTTTATCTATAAAAATTAATTTTAAATTTGATATAATTTATAAAATTTAGTAAAATAAAAAAATAAATACTACTTTCCCTGTTTTTAAATATTTGTTATTTTATATTTAAAATTTTGTTCTAAAATAAGTATATTTTTAATAATTTAACACATTTTTTTTCTAAAATACTATTCTTTAAATTATGTTATCATTCTTTAAAACTTAAAGAAATATAGTTTCTCCAAAACTAAAATAAAAAAATTCTTTAATATTAAATATTTTAAAACACTACAAGAATAAATACTTTAAAATACTGAAATTTAAATAAAAACAAAATAAATTTTTTCTTTATTAAAAATATTTCTTAATTAATGTCTATTATTAAATAATATTTATTTAAAAGCAGAGAAAGTAAAAATCACCAAAATATTAAGTTGTTAGATTGTGATTTGAATGAGACCAGTGGGTGGAGTTTGGACACCCAAAAAAGCTTCAAACTTATGCTCACGTAAGCATCTCGCATCCCACCAGAAAAGGACGTCTGTCTTCAACTCACGCAAATATATTCTTTTAAATATTTATTATTTAATTAAATTATTATTTCAAAATTATTATTTTTATCAATATTTTAATACAAATATATTTTTTAATTGTTTATTATTTAATTAAAATATAAAAAAATATTATTAAATTAAATAAAAAGTTAATAATTACTCCACCGCTATATATATATATATATATAAAAGTTCCAAACGAAGCTTAAATCGGTTTCCTTGTGGAGGAGCATTTCATTTCAACGCTTCATTTCTCTCTCTATGAACTTATCGAAACTCGTGATTTCCAATGGCGAATTTACAACTTACTCATCATCTTAATTCCTCTGCTGACTCTGTAGATTTTAACAACCTTATTATTTCTTCAGACAATGCCGTTCCTCCTACTTCTGATTCTTCCGGTTTCTATCTTTCTTCCACAACTGTTTCAAACTGTCAGTTTAAAGCTTTGTTTTCTTTTATTGGATGAACATATGTGCTCTTGCAGGAATTACAGAAGAAAGTTTGCACGAAGAACATAACACTTCAAGTGCTGCATCTTCGGATTCTGCTTCTTCTCTCTCCAAAAAATCGGATAATTCCAAACAGAATCGAAAAATCGGTAAATTAGCAGCCAAATTGTTCGATGAAAGACTTCCCATCAAGAAAAAGGTTCTGTTAAAGATTGCTATTTATTTTATTTATTGTCATTTCTATGTTGAAATTTTGAATGTCAAGTGTTGGATTGAATGCACTGCAGCTTAAATTGCTTAATCGACTAGCTACTGTTAAGAATGATGGAACGGTCCAATTGGAAGTTCCATGTGATATTAAGCCGCAGAATGTAGATTTTGGAAATGGAACTCTGTGTGATGAAGCTACTGATGAACGAGATGATGAGGGTTGCTATCAGGATTTACCGCCTATTCAAATTGTTATGCTTATTGTGGGCACTCGCGGGGATGTTCAACCTTTTATTGCCATTGGAAAACGTTTGCAGGTTGTTTCGTGTTTCTTTGTTCGGTTCCGACGGTTTTTGTTTGTTTTAAGGAGTGGTTTGAGTGGATGAATTTAAGTGTGATTTTGTGCAGGAAGATGGGCATAGAGTAAGACTAGCAACTCACTCGAATTTTAAAGATTTTGTGTTGACTGCTGGATTGGAGTTTTATCCTCTGGGTGGCGATCCTAAAGTCCTTGCTGGCTGTAAGTTTTCGGCATTTATGCTCACTTCGGATTACGGCATTTTTACAGATTAGTTGTTTCTGACACGGGTAATGTGTATATTTGGTATCTTGTTATTTTGCGGCTCCAACACAAAACACAAATTTATAGTTTCACTAAATTTGATCAATGATATGAACTGTATAGGTTTTGTTTGTTTTAATGCCTTATTCGTAGTTTGTCCACGAACCGATCGCAGAAGTCGTGCTTCAGAAAGTTTTGAACTAATGCTGGATCTTATTTGCAGAGGATGCAAGTTGCTAAGAAGTGAATTAGCATATTCTAAGCTCCTTTTATTTTTCTTATCTATGTTGATGAAATTTTTAAATTTCAAAGTATGCATTTTATTGCGAAGTAACTATCTTCATCTTGCTATTTTTTGCTGGCTGATTCAGTTTTCGTTTGAAAATTTCCAACGTCTCAGCAATTTATATGGGAGATGGACATTGCTTATGGTCACCTATCTTTCTTCTTACATTCATTACATTACTCCTTACATTTACATATCTCTTTTGCCTTGATTTTCTACCAAATCTATGAAATTTAAGATTTCAACATTATTCTTTTCATTTTTTGAATAATGTGTTACCTTGCAGATATGGTCAAGAATAAAGGTTTTTTGCCATCTGTCCCTTCAGAAATACCCATTCAGAGGCAACAAATGAGAGACATTATATTCTCTTTGCTTCCTGCATGTAAAGAACCTGATCCTGATACAAATATTCCATTTAAAGCAGAAGCGATTATTGCCAATCCACCGGCATATGGTGAGGTCTCTTTTCTTGGTCAATATATCACTTCTTTTCTCGTTTTTCCTTAAGATTTTTTTAATTTTGTTGGCCTTCTGGAGATGAGCTGGAATAATTTAATAGAGCACTATGAATTAGTTCTTTCGAAGTTAAATATGAACCTGAAATTTGAATTTCTTATTTATTCTTGTGATCCTATCTATCACTTTATTTTTGTTCTTAATGGTTTTGATAAATAGAACTTCATGCCTTTTCATTTTTCACACTAACTGTATTGGTAATTGCAGGGCACACCCATGTTGCAGAGGCACTAAAAATACCAATTCACATTTTCTTTACAATGCCTTGGACGTAAGTATTATGAATAATTTGATGCTGGAAAGCTTTCATGCATTATTTGTTTTTGGAATTGAACAAATGTTACACAAAATAGTCCTTTCTGTGATCTATAAACAGACCCATAGTTATAATTAAAGATTAAGGTGGTCTTTTTCACCATTTTCAGGCCAACTAGTGAATTTCCTCATCCTTTATCTCGTGTTAAGCAACCGGTAGCTTACAAAGTGAGTGGTTAATTTGTTTTCTTGTTATATCAGTGGATTTAGCTCGTCGCAGTATTACGTGATGGTCCTTTAACTTCCTATTCTTACCCAGTTTTGTACTTATTTTGCAGCTATCATATCAGATAGTTGATTCAATGATTTGGCTGGGAATACGAGATATGATAAATGAATTTAGGAAGAAGCAGCTGAAGTTAAGGCCTGTGACATACTTAAGTGGATCCTATAGCTCTCCACTTGATTTGCCTCATGGGTATATATGGAGTCCACACCTCGTTCCAAAACCAAAAGGTTACTTGTTTATGTCATTAAACACAACGGTCTAAAGTCAATATTAAGGCCTCAAGTATTTATGCATGCCAGTTAGGTTCATTTTCTGACTAGGGAGTCTCCTGAATTTCTTTTCTTTTCTCATTTTAACATTTCTGTACTTTGCAGACTGGGGAACGAAGATTGATGTTGTTGGTTTTTGCTTCCTTGACCTTGCTTCAAATTATAAGCCTCCAGAATCACTTGTCAGATTTCTAGAAGCTGGTGATCCGCCCATCTATATTGGTTTCGGTAGCCTTGTGAGTTACATTCTCATTTAGTATTCTAGATGATTTGGAAAAACTAACAAAAGGCTCTTGTAAGCAGAGTTTTTGTTTATTACTCTCTTGCGATGATCATACATGTCAATTATGTACTCTATTGGTTGGTATAGTTAAATATAAAAATCATCAAGAAATAAAAGATAGTACATAAATTGTTATTAAAATAGCCTCTCTATACAAATTTTACTTTTTTTCTGAGAAATGACTTCGAGTTTCTTACAGCCTGTTCAAGAACCAGAGAGGATGACGGATGTTATAGTTAAAGCTTTGGAAAAAACTGGTCAAAGAGGCATAATTAATAAAGGCTGGGGTGGTCTTGGGAATAGTAAGTTTTGATTGTTAGTGATGGCAAAAAGGTATCTTACAGTACAATTATGCTGTGAGCGTATATAATCTATAATGCCTGCTATCTTCTTTGCAGATGCAGATCAAAATGAATTTGTCTACTTGCTTGACAATTGCCCTCATGACTGGCTGTTCTCAAAATGCAAGGCTGTGGTATATTTTCTTACATGATGCAATTTTTGACGCAGTTTACCTGGTTTGATATAGGACTTGTTTCTTATACTTCCTTGTAGTGGGATTTGAATAGAATAATTGAATCTTTCACTGAAACCTTAAAATTTTGGCAAAAGCTTAGCCACTCGAGGAGTCTGAGGCTTTTGTGGGGGAGCTTATACCAAGTAAGAATGAGATTTCCTGAAGTCTGTTCATTGTGAGACGAATCCATAGAGAAACAGTTATGTTGTGGTCTAACTAAGTTCTCAGGAGAGCTGTTGCTCTGGGCATCTAGTTGGAAAAAACATATAGATTTTACCATAATGGACTAGTTGGTTACGTCGTCAACCATATTTCTTCTGTTAAGCAGAGTTGGAAGTGTTTCAGTGTGTTAAAATTAACATAGTGGTCTCCTTCTGCTGCTGCTGCTATGACTACTGTGATCAAGTTCTGACACCAGTTACTATTTGATTTCCCTTCCAGGTTCATCATGGAGGTGCCGGTACTACCGCGGCTGGTCTCAAAACAGCGGTAAACTAGTGCACTTTTCTCAATCACTTCATATTATCCCATGTCGCGCTGCTAATTTGTTGTCTTCTTTTTCTGCAAGGTAGTGCCCAACGACAATTGTACCCTTTTTCGGAGACCAGCCATTCTGGGGAGATCAGGTTCATGCAAGAGGAATTGGTCCTGCACCTATCCCGGTTGAGGAGTTCTCACTTGATAAGTTGGTCAATGCCATTAACTTCATGCTAAAACCTGAGGTAATAAATTGATCTCTTGTAAGGTTTATCTTTGCAAGTACTTGGTGTAGAAAGAAATAGAGTGGTAACGTTTCATGATAATTATTCGGCATCTTGTATCTGTAGGTGAAAGATCGAGCACTTGAACTGGGGAAAGCAATGGAAAATGAAGATGGTGCAATTGGTGCGGTGAAAGCCTTTTACAAGCATTTTCCTGGCACAAAGTCACAGCCTGAAATTAAGTCGCCACCTGCCCAACCAAAACATGTTTCCATAAGACGATGTTTTGGTTGTTCTTGATTTTAGGTCCAATTGAATCTTATTAGCACTGCCATTGTAGGTCTGGAGCAAGATGTTTCTGTAACTTGACTAATCAAATCGGCATCCCCAAGTGAAGAATGTGAGCTCATCTGTTTTTAGTTTTAGGACATGTACAGTTCGAGGAAAAAGACGAGAGAGAGAGAGAGAGGTTGAAATTCTGTGAAAATGAGATTGTAAATGTTTCTGGGTGGCTCTGATGTATCCTGATAACACCCTTATTATATGATCTGCTTATACTTATGAAGAAGAAAATCAAGTTATTTTAACTGCAGTCAACCTCCCAAACCCATTTTGCTATCTAAAGATATAAGCAGTGTTTGAGTACAAGAGAGTCACACGTCATTCCACACCTAAAAAGTTAGAAGTGGGAGAGCTAAATTCTTTTTGGTTTGAATCCTCAGTATCCCGACACATTGGCCGAGACTAATCTGGGTTTAGAGCGAGAGCCACGGCTCCTCCCTCATGGGGCGACTCTCCTCGGACTCAAACCTGGGTTCAAGCCTTCATGGGAAGGTTAGATTGTCAGTCCAACCAACACCTCGTGGGTATTGGGAGAGCTAAATCACATATAAATCAATACCTCGTATAGTCTTTCCATGATCTGACGCAGCGCAAAAAATGGATACCGTAAGCATAAACAGGCTTCAAGCAAAGAAACCAACTAGTGCCAAATGTGGCAGCTCTGAGCTAAAGCATTAATGTATCAAAATTGGTGTTTAATGTATGGGAGACACATATATGTACAGTCCCATTTAACTTTTATTGACAAAGAAATAAAAATTGATATAACTATAATGAAGAATTGTATGCAGAGCTAAAAATTCCTCCCCTGTTGTCGTCCGTTGCAAGCCCCTGTCGTCCATCACTATTTACTTCCAATATTGGCTTTAACAATGTAGCAGACTTCAGGCACTTCATGTAGATGCCTCGTCATGATCTTTCACAGAATCAAACATGAGGAATTGGTAAAACAGATGCCGGAAAGCAAATTACAAGTAACTATATTGTATATAGAAGAATAATTGACAAGATAGTAAATGATTATGACACTGAGATGAATGATACGAATTTAATTTTTATAATTTTTATCTCATCGAATCAAGACTGGTGGTTGCGGATAAAGCCTCAAATACTGCAAGAAGAGGTTGTAAGCTGTAAAAATCTTGATAAAGATGCAAGAACTGTTGAGTGCCCACCGTCTCTCTCTCTTCTAGAAGTATGAAGAATTTCCACCGACTCTCTCCATCTCTCTAGAAAAGTCTCAAGCATACATGAATCTAGAATAAAGAAGAAATGAAATAGAAATCTGTAGAAGTTTTTGGAAGGAGCCACCAACTTAGTAAGTCGGCAAACATAAGCTTATAAACAGGGATGAGGTTAGGAGTGTTGTGTGCTGAGTGGTGCCGAGAAAGAAGAACAGAAAAGAGAGAGTGAGAGTGGAGGGAAATAAGAGAGAAAGTGAGTGTCTTTTGAGTGAGCAAAAAATTGTTTTTGTGAGGTGTTTTTAGTGTGATAAAATTTTAATATTTTTTTTAGTGTCAGTCCTCTACTTTATATTCAACAAAGTGGTATCAGAGGACGGTCCGGGACCGTATTAAGGTTCGCGTATAGAGGGGTACTATTCAAAAAAAAATTCTAAAAATTCTGAGTATGCTATGTGGTTGCAGCATTGACTGATCTTCCACACCAGAAAGGATATTTAAAAATTATTTGAGAGCTCGGTTGGAGCGGTGTTTGTGACAAGCAAGTGATTTAAGCTTCTAAGTTTCGTGCACGGTTTAGTACTGTCGTAACCGATCCGGGATCGGTGAATTGAGTAAAATACAGTCAGGGACTGTGAAGCTTGTTGTCTGGGACCAAGCATATTGACAATGACAGATCAGATCAGTACTCCATGAAGCATTGAGAAGCTGAACGAGTACAACTATCGCGATTGGCGAACCTGTATAAAGTCCTACCTTAGAGGTCAGGACTTGTGGGACGTAGTGGACGGAGATGACACCTCACCACCAAAAGACAATGTCCAAGCCATGAAGAAATGGAACATCAAGGCGGGTAAGGCTCTGTACGCGATTCAAACTCCGATAAACAAAAATTTACTTTCAAGAATTGAAGATATAGAAATGCCCAAAGAAGCATGGGATGCTTTGGCAGTTCTATTTTCGAAGAAAAATGACGCTCGACTCCAACTTGTTGAAGGGGAGTTAATGAACGCAGCACAAGGTACGCTCTCCATTAATGCCTATTTTCAAAAAATTAGAAACTTGTGTCGAGAAATTGAGCAACTCGATCCT
>CANYCX010701872.1:0-14822 GCA_948193385.1 Breynia disticha f. nivosa
GCCGAGACTAATCCGGTTCGGGAAGGAGTTGGGGGTTAAGGTTCATTTCCCTTCCAATCGACGTTGCGGGGGATCGAACCGTGGTCCGCCCTACCAAGTTCAGCCCCCATTACCACTGAACCAAGAGGTCGTTGGTAGAATATGCTTCTTTGTCTTCACATTCTTTGTTTATTTCTTACTTGATTCTCTTGACGACTGCATTATGTAAGATAAAATAATGGTGTTTTGACTCAATATCCAAATCAAACTCCACATCGAAAAGAATATTCCGAAAGGTAAAGAGGACAACAGCGTGTATATTCTGAATGAATTTATTGGGACTTACAAAGATTGAAATAATGAGGTAATAAAGTAATATATGAATTGAAGTAAGTAATGTATTATGATGGCATGGGCTTGTTTCGCAAGAATTGGTTGAACAGAAGTAATGCAAGTCTAGGCTGGTACAGAGGGACCTCATGTCCTGCCCCCCTCACCGTCACATACGTCAACCCTTTATATACTTGGCTCCAACCTCCAACCTACTCACAATCCAACACACACGAAAAAACAGCATATCAACCAACCCTAATTGACTTTGAGTTACCACTTAGACCAGGTCTAGAAAGGGTAATTATATTTACCTGTTGAAGCTCATCATACCAGGCGTACCATTGTACTTTGGTCTTGAGTTTCAGAGCATTTATGGAGTATCTTGTTGCGGTTAGTGGTAAAACAGCATCTGTGTCACCACTGTTGATGGTTTGAAATTAGTCGGTGGGCATGGATGAAAACATGGTTTGTAATTATTCAGAAAACAGACAAGCAAGTGAATGATTTGTTAAAAGAAAACCTGAAAACCCATATTCTAACTCCAGCAGCTAGAAGTTCTCGGAAGACTGGAAGCATGGATTTGGGAGAATCACGCCACTTGCTCCTAATTACAGAGCTGCAAGGAAAGAGAGAAATTGTCTTGAATCTACACTCACAAACAATATTGACTTAAAAACCGAATCAGTAATGTTTTGACAAAAGAAGAGAGGGAAAACAAGATTGCTGAACCTGCAAGTCGTCCAAGGATGTGGAATCCGAGTAACGTTGGCATGAAGAGCCTTTTGCACGTCTGGACGATTCATATATTTTTTTGTGTACCTTACAACACACGCATCATTCCCTCTGTATTTCCATGGCTTCAAAACAGTGAAACATTATTACGTAACTGCTCTTAAGGGTAGGCTAAGATCCTGAATACACAAAAAATTCACGTACCAGAGGAAGATTGTTGTGTGATTGTGTGGAGGTTTCAAGGCATGGAGGGCTGTAAATGCTGTAAGGATTGATATTTCCAAACTCAGAATAAGCCTTATCGAGTGCATCGGAACATCCATTTCTTGGAAACAAAAAAGTCTCGTTTCGGCACAACTTTGTGAGATCTTTATAAGTTGAGTCAGATATCAAACCATGGTTCCACCAGTACTGATGCGTACCAACATTGTCATGATAATCATCTATAAGTGGATTCCCTAGCTGAAAGCACCATCATCCATAATCATTCTCAAATATGCTTTCCTTTCCTATCTTTACGCTACTCATTCACGAATCAAAAAAGTTTACTTACTAAGAAACCTTTGAAATTAATCACAGGATTCTTCACTCCCTTGTTTCGCCTCACTATTGTTCTCGACAGTTGCGGAATGTAATGACCTAAATAAGATTAATGAAGGGTTAATATGCTGTAATGATCAGCAAAATTCTCAGTCTTGTGGTTTCATTAACTAATAATACCTGCATAGCTTTCACCAGCTATGTAGAAAGTCCTGTACTTATATTGAGGAAACCTCTCGAACCAGTTTACAAGAAACTTGTACTCATCTTCAGCTGCATTTTTTTGATTCCAGAGTAGAAAACGTAAGAGTAATTAAGGTTGAAAAAGGTAGCTCTGACCATTTCAGGATGAACATATGAAACAAGTACCTGTTCTTTTGTCACCAACAGTGTATAAATCTGATGAAGTATTTGAATAAGAAAACCCGACGCCAGCAGGTGAATCAAGAAACAACAAATTCGCCTCTGAAAGAAACATAAAAAAAATAACAGATCATTAGTTGATCATCAACTTTCGTGACATGGTCAAAGTTAGAGTAGTTGCACTAGTATTCTACCTGCAAAATATTTATAAAAAAAAACAGTGCCATTAACAACATGATCAAATAACATTCAAGAGCAATTAAACATAACAAAGTGGATTGTTTAGTGATTATATTCTACCTTTATTCCAGGCATAAGGATTCAAATACAGATTCTTGCCGTCAGTCTGGACACGAAAAGGCCCTACTTCCTCAGAAGCCCCATATGCCACAGAGGAGCAACCTGGTCCTCCATTGAGCCACAGAACCAATGGTCTTGACCTGGGTCGGGCAGACTTGGGTGCCTCAGTTAGCCAGTAAAAGAGAGCCCTCCCTGCCGCAGAGTCAACAGTAATGTAGCCAGAATACTGAGAGAAAGACACATTTTTTGGTTGACCAGGTAGCTTCAAGATTCTATCTCTGTTTTGCTGCTCAAAACTAGCTCTCAAAGTTGAAGCAGCAGTGGCAGTGGAAAGAAACAAAGCAATGCAATTTAAGGCAAAAAAGAGAGAACAAGAAGAGGCCTTGATAAGGATTATCATGATTAGCAAAATAAAGTCAAGGCTAAGCAAAGGTATACGAAGTGTAAGGTTGTTTATAAGAGTAATTGAGGTGAGTTTAATTGAGTTGTTACATGTTTAGTTGACTTCAATGTCACTTTTAGTTGTCAAAGTGTATGGTTAAAGGGATGTGTCATCCCTAAATTTCATGCAAAATTCAAAGTCAGTTATTTTGGTATGTGCCTTGACTTCTTTTCATGCACATAACTTGTTCCATTAAACTAATACTCTGTGTTCAATCATATTAACTTGCTTTCATGGATCAAACTCTTAGCTCTTATGTCTCCAAATAAAAATATTACTATGAATTAAATGAGTAGAAATTGAATGCTTATGGTTAGGTTCAGCCTCCACCTCCATTTATGGTTGTGCCCATCTGAATAAATTGGATTGAGATCAGTTGCAGAAGAAAAATGAATGAAGGAAGATTCGCAATCCAATAATTTGAAGTGATTGCATTCATGACGCTTAGCAATTCCCACAAGTAATATCCACGTGGGGTTGTGGTGGCCTCTGTTTAGTTCTACAGTGTTTCTTGGATCCGAAGATAAAGAAGCAGTACATCCCGCCCTAAATTTTGGTTCTTCATCACCAAGCATTATGCCCTAAAGTGATACCAATATTCAATTCACTTGTTGGAGGAGAATTACCACTTGAATATAATGTCGAAAGACCAATTTTAGGTTGATATTGTGGGATTCTTTACAATCAGACGAGAAAATTTCAACCGAAAATTTGGCATTAATTTCAACACTGTTAGGCAGAAACGGAAACAAACCCCTTGTCATCCTTGTTGTAGATGCTCTCATTTTTTATCGTATATTTTTCTATAGAACCACCTCTCCTGTCACATTTTTCTATACTATTTTTAGTTCACATATTTTCGCCCCATTAAAAATATGTTTCTAGTTTCGTCATTGCTGTTAAGAAATGAGATTATAAGCAGATCGTGCTATTCACCTTTAAGTTTAAACTTGGATATATTCAGAAACTTGCATAATGGTGCTTCAGTAAGCCGATAAATTTCCTACGATCACATCGCATCTTTATAAGTTCCAAAGATACTATTCAGAAAGAAAATAAAACTGTCAAAATATCAGGGGCTTCTAATTTCATAACATTCTTACAACAAAATGGATACAATTCTGAGAATATTGTAGAAACATTCACAATTTCAATAATTGAAGACCTATAAAGAATAATTTTTTTCCCTTGTAAAAAAAATGTTGCAGTGTGAGGCAAGAATGGATAGCACTCGAGAGGAATGCTCAGCTTATTCTTTCCATCGCTGTACATGGAACCCTTCTTTGGCTTGTTTATTCCTGCAAATGAGTACGACTTCGGAACTTCAAACGTT
This sequence comes from Breynia disticha f. nivosa, assembly GCA_948193385.1. Taxonomy (NCBI): domain Eukaryota; kingdom Viridiplantae; phylum Streptophyta; class Magnoliopsida; order Malpighiales; family Phyllanthaceae; genus Breynia; species Breynia disticha. The sequence continues at coordinate 4,023 of CANYCX010701872.1, forward strand.
AGGCATCGGCTTGTTCTCCAAGAATGATCTGAAAAGAATAAAAGCTTGTCGGGGCCGGTGGAGCGGAACCTCGTGCCCTGCTCCTGTTACTGTAACGAAGGTTAGACCTCTGTATACTTGGCTCCATCCACCAACCTATAGTAAAACCAAGAAACCTGGCATTATGAACACATCCATGGACTTCCATGATCATCAACATTGTGGTCTCAACCATTTTTATTTTGTTACTTACCCTTCCATTATCATACCATGGATACCAGTTGGTATACGTTGGCAGCTTTAGCGCGTCAATGGAGTATCGAGTTGCAGTCACCGGAACCACTGCATCTGTGTCTCCGCTGGAAAAAGATTTTAAACATTAATCAAGTATTACCACCATACATAAAAATTAGCTTTGTTTGTATCTATATTTTTTTATTTCCTCATGAATGTGTCAGAGCTCACAATGTCATACTATCGTACCTCCTGTTTCAATAAAGTGATCTGATATTTGACTTTTGCTTCTTTTCTCAAGCATATAAAAATTAGCAGAGGTCTTGCACTTACATTAAACAAAAAAGAATGTGGGTTTGATGCATCTGATGAAAGATTTTCTATATGCACATACGTTCATCCAACTTAAATAAATCTTTATCTCAAGTCCATCATATTCGGGCAGATTTGCATTGACAGGAACATCAAGCCAAGTAATGTTTCCCTTGCAGCTAAAATCTATTCAACTGAAGGAAGGTGTCTCTCTTCTAGTTACCTAAAGTTTGAGGCAATACAAAATGTAATTTTCTTGATAACACTATTTCGTGCTACAAGAAATTATTCAAAACTTTTCCTTAAATAGGCTCCATTGACAAAGCCTTCACACAAAAAAAATGTTAAAAAACCAGTCTACTCCTGCTGAGTATGAGAAGAAAGGAATATGAAGAGGTTAAGGTAAAAACCTACCTGAAAACCCATATCTTCACACCACCAGCAATGAGTTCTTTATATATAGGAAGCATAGACAGTGGAGAATCAGACCAGTAATTTCCGACAATATCACTGCACGAAACATTAATCAAATCAACAATATAATTATAAAAGTTGCTAGTGCCCTGAGGTTAAAAAGAAAAAGATTTACCTGCAAGTTTTCCATGAATAAGGAATCCCAGTTACATTTGCATGGAGAGCTTTCTGCACTTCGGGGAGATTGAAGTACACATTTGAATATCTTTCTGTGCAAGGATCATATGCTCTCGACATCCATGGCTGTGTTAAAAGTAGCAGATTAAGCATGATGTCACATAATAATATTTAGATCAGAGTAGAAAAAACTAGTCCAGCTTAATTATGAACAGTAAACATAATAACATCGGAGGGTCGTGTTTCAATCTATATCAAATTAATACAAAGTTCATGTTGAGGAATTAAATTTTTTGTCAAATAAAGATTCATTTCAGTAATAAAAGTTATTATGGTTCAACTACCACAAACCAAACATATGTGCCTAATCTTGTTTTATACCAACCAACTTTCATTGACATTCAGATGAGAATGCAGCCCCCGAAAGCTTCTTTATTTAATGTCAGCTAAATAGTCTATATTGTTTCTACCTGCATCTGTTGTGTTCCCTTTCAGTTGTCTGGAGGGCCATGTGCAGATGCAGTACTGTAGTAGGTAAAGTTTTAAAGGAGAACAACTACTACAGGTCACCCTACAGCTTTCATCAAACTTCAATATTCCATGATTAATAACTTGCCAATATATATATTGTTATTGCCTTCACTGTAAAGAATAATTTTACAGTGGGAAAGTTGTGTTATACCACAGATTATTATATCTCAAGAACAGTTATGAAATGCTCCCTTGTTGTATCAGAAAAGGTGGAAAAAATAATTACAATGTAAAATGGTCAATTCTTAAGAACCATTCTGTAAATAAACCGTAAGCTTGCATTGTATCTTCCACTAATTGTTTAGATCATCAAATATAAGCTTAAACTTATTTTCAGAGTTCAGATATTATGACTGAAGATTTAACATGTTAAAGTTTACTTTTTCCAAAAATACTTCGGATTAAGGCTCTAAGGAGGAAAAGAAGGTAGAAAAGCCATCCAAAACAGGCATATCTATGACGAACAATACCAGTTAAGATTATGAGTTCCCTGTTGAAAGAATTACTTTTATTTAAAAAGAAATCAAAACACACTAATCATGTCATTGTCAAAAGAGAGAAGAACACAGAACTTACATAACGGCCTCTTAAATTGCGACTTAAGGATGCAGTGTCATTGCACGGCCGTGTGAAAATGCTATATGGATCAATGTTACCCTGCTCCCTCGCAGCAAGATCAAGAGCCTTAATGCAGTCTGGTGATGGGTGCTGGGATGATCCAAGATCACAAGCAATACGTAAAGTGCGATATGTAGAATCAGAAATTAAACCGTGGGTCCACCAATACTCAAAGGTGCCGACAAAGTCATGGTAATCATCAGTAACAGCATTGCCCACCTAAAGAATATGTTTGAAAATCGTTATTTAACTATTTGGAATTGAAATAATGTAAATTTCTGTTTTGACTACTTACTAGAAACCCCTTGAAGTTAATCACAGGATTCTGAGTCCTCTTATTCCTTTGGTAGACCAGTTGAGACAACTGAGGAACATAATGTCCTGAATTAAATAATTGAAAACTTAGAAATTAATTTCCTTGCTATTGAAAAGGAAAATAAATACAACTTCTGAACAACAATGCTTGAGTGTATTAAGAGGAGAAAACAAGGAAACAAGAACTAAAAACCTGCATAACTTTCCCCAGCAATGTAGAAATCTCTATGTTTGTATTGCGGAAACCTTTCGAACCAATTGACTAGAAATGAATATGCATCTTCAGCTGTATAAGAACAAAATTCAAGTTTCCTAATAATCCAAAGAATTCACGATCTAAGTAAATAAAGCGAAAGGAATGTTGCATCTAACAATTGGCTGAACTGAAATAAGCAACCATAACACAACATACCAGTTCTCTGATCACCCGCAGTGTACAAATCTGACGTTGTATTCGTGTAAGAAAATCCCACACCGGCTGGAGATTCAAGGAAGAGCAAAATTGCCACTGCAAAAATAGGACAGATATCATTAACATTTTGAAGAAAACATGAATCATCATGCTACATAACATAATGTGAATCTCATGAACTATCACATACACTTATTCCAAGCATAAGGATTGAAGAAAAGAGTTTTGCCATCAGGCTTAATACGAAAAGGTCCAATTTCCTCAGAAGCTCCATAAGCAACAGAGGAGCAACCAGGGCCGCCATTGAGCCACAAAACAAGTGGTCTTGAATCAGGATCACGACTAGCTGGTGACTCAACTAACCAGTAAAACAATGCTCTCCCAGCTTGTTGGTTAACAGTAACATAACCTGCATACTGATTGAAGTCCACATTTGCAGGCTGACCTGGCAAATATGTGACTTTGTCTCTCTCTTGATCTTGAAGAGGAGAGCAGAGACTATGAGAGAGCAAAAGCGCTATAAGGGAAACAATGCACGGCAAAGAATGATCCATTGACCAAGAAATGGTACAATGAGCAAACCCAGAAACACAAATCCCAACTTGTTTCTGGGTTTCCAATGAATTTATGTACACTACACTGTGATTAGGCACATGTTTGAGGAAGAGAGTATAAGAAACTCGAGCACAAAGAGACTTAATAATGGCATATCAAGCTTAAACAGAAAGCAGTAGACTCACAAACTACTACTGTGGTGAATCAAGTCCAAACTTATGACTTGAAAACTAGAAAGGGACAGTATTAAATTGGACAATGAAGTACATGAAAGAGAAAATTAGAAAAAAAAAACATTTGTTATAATTTATACTAACGCGGTAACACAGATCACATAATGCATCAAAATGATTAAAAAAAACCAATCTTTGAATCAGAAGCAACAAAAATAGATAAAATCCAGATCCGAAACTCTTATCTGGAAGTTTGGGAGGAATTTTCTACAAGTACCTAAAAGTAAGCAAAAGAATCTTAACATTTATAGTGAAAGATACGAACTTCAATATTTGTTGATAAAAAGATGAGAACTTTAGCGTAAAAATCTCATAACTGAATGTGATTAGATGTGAATGAGGTGTGAAAACAAGCAGAATTCACGCAATCCATTTGCTGTCATACCTACAATATTTTATATCCATATACAATCATTCATACCAAAAAAGTTGGTATAATTTTTTAGTAAGTTGGGTCAAATGAATGAGGCAATTGATCAAACAAGTAGAAGGCGCACATGGGGTTGTGTTCAAGACACACAAACTTTTCAGACTGAACGGAATAGATTAAAGTCGAAAAAAATAAGAGCATTATGGTTGTTAATATGAAAACAAGGCTGTCTGGTATGAGGGAGTGAATGATGTGAGATTAAAAATGGAATGAAGAGAATCACGGGAAAGATGATGTAAGAAGGTTAAAATATAATGTGATTAAAATGAAGTCTTAGTGTGGTTAGAAGGTATGGTTGGTGTGTATGGCAGTTCGGGTTGACACGTTGGGTTCGTGTCGGATCAATAAAATCTGTGAACACGATTAATTTAAACTTAATTTCGATTCATTTAATAAATGGGTCAAAAAGTAAAATCCAAGCTCGACCTGTTTAATAAATAAATTGACGAGTTGGCCCATTTAAATGATACAACAAGATAAAACTCACAAATTTTAACTCAAAAACGCGATTAAATAGTGCACGATTAGACACGAAAAATGATAAAAATTTAATTTGTTAATGTTATGTCATACATAATAATATTCGATAGAAAAATTCACTAACACGATTGACTGATTTAATTGACACTAATTATTTTATTTATTTTTATGGATTAACATGTTAAAATAAATTAAAAATTAACTTATTCACATCAGTTGCATAAAATTTAAATCTAAATGCATGTTTAGATCTATTTTTTTAAAATATATTATCTCATATGTGTCTTTTCATATTTTTTATATTAAATTTTTGCATATTAAATTTTTGCATATGTTTTAAATATTTTATTTCATAAAGTTATTAATAAATTTTTAACGGATCATAATTGGTCGTAATCAGGTTATGTCGGGTTTATCTGTTTAACTATATTTTTAACGGGTTATAAACAGGTCAACCTATTTACGATCCAAACTCATTTATACCAATTTAAACCCGCTTAACTTTGTATTGAATCGTATCGAATTAATGGGTTGGATAAACTTTCCCAAGTCTAGCACTATAAGTGTAGGAGTTGTTGCTAAACAAATTTGGGTGTCATGATAAAATTATCACTCCAAGGTACACGATTATGTTGCAAAGTAAATGACACATCTTTCTTATTTTCACCCCACTTAAATAAAATATATAGGTATATTAACAATTTTATTATTTTTTGAAAATAATAGTTGTAATAATTGAAAGTATATATGTTATTTTATTATATTTTAAAAAAATTTATTGAAAATATTTTATTTTTAAGAATATATTATCATAAATAAATTAAAAAAACAAATATGCTTATATAATGAGACACTATATATAAAAATTGTGTCTTCTTCTTTATGTAGAACTAATATTTTTCACATCATTTTTAGTTCAATTTTGGGTAAAATATTTTCTTTTTAATTTATGTGTTACATGTATATGTTTTCTCTACAATACAAGAAAAACATGAAAACATGTTTATATTTTTCGACAAAATTCATCAATATTTTCCGTCGATAAACTCTAACGCATTTGTTCCAACAAAATTAGACAAAAAATACTGACGAATTTGATTGGAACATATTACTTTATATACACCCCAAATGTTGCAATATTCGTAACAAAATTAAAAAAAGACATCATAAAGTGTACAAGAATATCCAAAAGGATTCGTGAAATCAAGATAACAATTTAATTTGTAAGTTGTAATGTTTAAACGTATTTTTTGATTTCATTTAATTAAAGTTAAAAGAATGTTAAATGTAGTTTTTAATAATTATTGAATGATTTGTAGTGTTATGTTATGTTGGTGTTTGAAATTTGGAACTGAAGAAGAATGAAGTTTAAAATTAAAATTAATTTTTTTAAAAATTTGAGACACATATAAGTATTGATAATATGAAGGAGGGGGTTGCATATCCATTTAATTGATGGATTACTATATGATGAGTTTGTTGCTGGTGTAGAATAATTTGTAAAAATTTGTATGTCGATCGTTGTTTTCAGTAAAATGAAAATCTAAAATGAAAATCTAACTTGTTCATGTCTGATAGGTGACAACATAAAGTTATTACGACCTAATTTGGTTAAGAAACATTTGTATACGAGAGGTTTTATTCTAGATTATTTTTATTGAAGATATTAAGGACACACTATCGAGAAATTTAATTTAGCAACGCAAGAGTTTGTGTTGTATGAGGGGATGAGTTCATTTGCAACTTTATCGCTCCAAGAAAGCGATATATTTCATCCATCTATTGTGATCCAGTTGTTCAAATGGTATTTGTTGATGCTTCTGAAGGTGTATTCAAACACCAAAGTCAAGAAAATTTTTCCTTAGGAACCAATCCCAGAAACACGAAGAATTTATAACATGTTAAGATCAACAAGTAGATCGTTGTATGAAGGTTGTGATGTGACACAATTAACAACGACTATAGAGTTGTTGAACATTAAAACTATGAATCAAATTTCAAAACATGAATTTAATCAAATTTTAAGTTGGTTTCATTTGTGTTTGCCACCGAAAAACACATTTCCAAGGACATTTTACGATAAAAAGAAATTAGTGGGGGATTGAGATTGCCTCCAAAGAAAATTGATTGTTGTTCGAATCATTGTATGTTATATTGGGGCCAAAATGTGGAAGCGCAACAATGCTTTTTTTGTGATCATTCAAAAGCATGGTAAAGGAGTTTGATATCATTTATAAAAATATTTTATTTTCCCATAACTCAATGATTACAACGTCTCTATGCATCTGATGCTACAATCTCTCACATGAGATAATATCATGAACACAAACAAAATGAAAATGAGATTTGACATCCATCCAAAGCATGAAAACATTTAAACGAGATATATAGCAGTTTTGCTGATGAATGAAATAATGTCAGATTTGGGTTATGTATAGATGAATTTAACCCTTTCAATGCATCTGGTGCGCAGTATTCTTGTTGGCTGATAATTTTAAGCCCTTATAATTTATCTTCATCTATGTGCATGAAGGAACTAGTTATGTTTCTAATTGTATTGATTCTTGGACCTATTAATCCAAAGCACGTATCGATATGTACTTGCTGCCACTGATTACAAAGTTGTTACATTTGTGGACGAATGGTGCAGTAACATATGACGTAGATAGAAAATAGAATTTCACAACGCGAGTTGCTCTACCTTGGATAATTTTTGACTTTCCTTCATACTCTATGTTATTTAGTTAGACAACATCGAAGAAATATGCATGTCCTTATTGTAAGGATAACACATCTTGTTTCATTTGAGACATTCTCGTAAAATGTATTGGTTTGATAGTCATAAAAGGTTTTTATGACACAATTATCCATTTAGGAGAAATCATGTCAATTTTACTTATGGTCATGAATGCACTAATGGCCTTTTGAAAAAGTGTAATGGTTGGGATATTCTGAATAAATTGAATAACTTAGGAACTGAGTTTGGAGCTGAATAAAGTAACCAAGCATCTAGAAAGAAACAGGTTAGAAGAAAAAAATGCTTTTTTTGGGACTGGCCATATAGTGGTTATTTGTTAATTTGACGCAACTTAGATGTCATGCATATTGAAAAAAAATGTGTTTAACAATATTTTAACACCATTTTGAACATTTCATAAAAATCGAAGGACAATTTAAAGTAAGGTTGGATATTGCTGTAATTTGATGTCGTCCTGAATTTATGCTCGATCTGAATACTATCATGTACATGAAAGGTACATATCGAATTAATGCTAAACATGAGTGGGTACTGTGCAAATGGATTAAAACAATCATATTTCTCAATGGGTATACTTATAATTTGAGTCGATATGTTGATACAAATAATTAATCTATATATAGAATGAAGAGTCATGATTATCATATTTTTATGCAAAGGTTGTTGTCAGTTGCATTTAGGTCATTTGTGGATCATTGGATATAAGAACCTCTTGTGAAATTGAATTATTTTTTCAAAGAGTTGATGAGTTCCATTGTGACAGCTTAAAAGTATATTTCCTTTGTCATTGTTTGATTCAACATAGCATCTTCCAATTCATTTACCTTATGAGACAGTGGTAGTCAGACCAGTACAATATCAATGGATGTATTCATTCAAAAGATATATTTTTAAAGCATCAATACTTATTTAAATTTTGAATGATTATTTTGAGATGTAACGTGAAAAATTTATTACACATTTCATATATTTACGTACGTTGAAGTAGACGATAAGCAACAAAGCACATGCTAAAGGTTCAATAAAGAATGCATATCTTATGAAGAAGACAACAAATCTCTGTTCATATTATTTTGAACAACACATTGTAGATGAATTCATAACCGTAGAACGTAACATTGTTCGGGACGAATCACTGAAGGTGTTGTTACTGATGACTTATAAGTTTTCACTTTTCCTAATAGACTAGTATGTATGATAACATTCAATTTTTTTAAAGTTTAAATTTAACTTAGTTCATTTGATGATTAATTATTTTTATTTGCAGACATTATTTGGAAACTGTTGTCCGTCTTAGAATACCAAACATTCATGCGAACCAGGAGAATATCATAATTGATAAACATTTTCGTGAATGGTTTAACCAATTCGTAAGTAAAAATTTTTCATAATTTCATCTGGTATGGATATCGTATAACTTATTTATGGTTTCTAGCAAGTCCATAAACAAACACATATGATAGTTGATGAGAGACTTAAATGGCTAACAAAAGGGCCAAGTTGTGAGGCTCGAACATTTACATCTTTCATTTGTAAAGGATATAGATTTTGCAGCAAATCTCATTCAATTGGGTTGTTTACAAATAACTATGGTGTTTATGTTTGTGGGGCTCATCATGGAGGTGTTGATGAGCGAATAATATAAGGATATTTTAATACTTAAAATTGTATATTATGCACGCATCTTAGACAAAACTCTCTAAAGATCTCATTTAAAATTAGAATTAATGTAAAAATCCTAAACATTTTGAATTTAATACTCTCGCACTGGATAGATCATATCTTTATAGATTTTTGATCATTTTTACGTGAAATTGGTATGTGAATCAATAATTTATATTGATTCTTATGTGAGACAAATTGTGGGAAAGAATTGCAGGTATTTGTGAGAGAATTGGGTGTAAACAGTGTCAACACACCTCATGTGTTAGATTCACACGGGCCGTGTTGACTATTGAACATACCCAAAATTTCCACACGATCTATTGTTTTTAGGCACGCCCAGCATGTTGAATGAGCAATCAGCATGGTAATCGTGTTCCTCAACATAGGCAACGTGTCGAATTTAATCTAACAATGCATTGAAAATGAAGGGTGTGCTTGTCGTGCAGGCACCGTGTTAATAAAAATGCATAGCACTACTCGTGTGGAAATCGAAATGCCTGTGTCAATGATCTGAACAATGCATTTTTCGTGTGAAGGCTTATAAGTGGTGTTTAGAGGGTTCATTGAAGATAGTTTTAAGTCATTTCCATAGAGTAGAAGTCATTTTTAGAATGTCAGTCATTTTAGAATGTCAACCCATGTTTCCTCTTAGTTTTTTCTTTCATCTTTCCATTTCTTTTCCTTCATTCATATTTAGCTTATGTTTCTGATGCTTTTATTGTTCTATTGTTGAGTTTCTTCTTGAGGTTGCGATTCGGATTGATGAAGGCTTTCCGAGTGAAGATCCATGGAGTTTTAGTGATTTCATTTCGTTTCCTCGTTGATTTCCTTCTTATTATGAACTTGTAATGATGTTTTTGGTTGATTTGGATATTGGGCTTTTGTTTTTGTAATGCTTACTTGATTTTTTAATTTTGATTTATAAATTTAGATTGGTTTAGCTTTGTCTAGATGATAGATTTATACTTTGAATGTTGATTTTAAATATCTTTTCAGTATTAATCCATGATTTAGATGTTCTTGTTATTTGATTTACAATTTATTTGTGTTGAATCTTAGATTTAAGTTAGTTTAATTGTAACGTCCTGGAAACTATGGGAATTTAAATATTTCGGATATACATTAAAATAGGATCGAATCGAATCTATTTAGGTAAGAATTGTGAAAAACAACAGTCAACACGCTCGTGCAGCACGCCCCGTGCTCATGGGTACATATGAGCACGACCTCGTGCTCAACCTGGAAAATTGGCATCCCTCGTGTCGAAATAATTACAGAACGAGATCGTGCACGACTGATTTAAAACTCATGTTGAGATTTCACGGCACGACTTGAGGCACGACCTGTGCTCGAGCTCGTGTGGTCTGGGTAGATACTTAGTATTCTATTCTGATTCACTCATTCGTAAAAAAACAGAACAAGGAAGCTAGCAGCTCGACTTTGGAACCCTAATTACATCCCAGCAACAGAGTGAAGCAAGAAAATCGCTTGATTCTTGCACAAATCAAGCTCACAAGTAAGCTTAGGTAAGATTTTATACCATTTGATACTTGGAGAGTTGATTTGATTGGTTGGCAGCAATGTTAGAATCAGTTTTAGATTGAGAATTGTTGTTGTAAATGAATTAGGATTAAGGAGATTATTAAGAATGGAATGAATGAGTGATTGTGGTTGTTTTGATGCTCTA